>PVKS010024789.1:0-30654 GCA_004027875.1 Aplodontia rufa | reverse complement strand
ATAGCATTGATAAAAGCTTCGAATAATCCTGTATTCATGGTGAGGGGAGACAGATGAAATGGGGTATTTCAAAAAGAAACACTGTGTGTGAGGTATACTAGTAGTGAATGTTAAGTAACTTGCCTTGAGAAAGGCATGTATTCTTGGAAAGGAATTGTGTGTATGAAGTTTGAGAGACAGTTAAGAACTATATTTTAGGTGTGTTTTAAGTCGTGGATTCTTCAGAGATGAAAGACTGAAACAGGAGGAAAATATCCACACAGTATATTGTTATGATTGTTACATCACTATGCAAAATAGATTAGAAACAAATGAGGGGAGAATAGGAGGAAATACCAAGAGATAATTCTTTTAATGTGGTCTTGTGTAATGATGAGCCAGGTGATGATAACAGCAGGGGAAATGTAAGGTATGCATTTGAAATTTATGTTTACACTTGTTCAGGGAAGTCTGGTCATGCACTCTGCCATTCCTACAGACTCTTCTCTAGAATGATCTGAACAACACTGTAGAGCTGAGGGAGCAGTCCTAAGCGGCCAGGACCTATGGAAGACCCTGTTAGAGCTGAAAGGACCAAGTGGGCCATGCACTAAACAGCAGACTCTAGCAGATGTGCTGGTGATGGTGTGTTACTTGTGAGAGTGTCTACCACGAAAGTTTTGTGCAAATATGGGTGATGCTGGTCATTGAATTCATCAGATTTCTTTTTGATAAATTTAAACACATGTTACATATGGAAAGAAGTTGAGAAAATGCAGCTAGAGGCCAAGAGGGAACATGAACCTTTAATAAGAAATACAAGAGTAAACAGACATGATGTGTAAACAGAAGGGGGCTAGTAAAAAAAAATGTTTTAGTCTGTTTTATTGCTGCTGTGACTAGAAGACCTGTCAAGAACAATTTTAGTGGAAAAAACATTTATTTGGGTGCTCACCATTTCAGAGATCTCATTGCATACACAGCAGCATCCAGCCCTCAGGGCTTGAGGTGAGGCAGAACATCATGGCAGAAGAGTGTGGTAGAGGAGAGCAATTCAAGATACTGCAATCAGGAAGCAGAGAGGGATTCCACTGGACAGATACAAAATACATACCCCAAAGACACGCCCCCAGTGACCCACCTCCTCCACACTCCATCAACCTTCAGTTAATACCCAACTAATCCCATCAGAGTTTTGATTCCCTGGTTGGGCTAAGACTCCTATAATCCAATTATTTCATATCTAAGCCTTGTTATATTGTCTAACACATGAGCTCTGGGGGGACACCTCACATCCAAATGATAAAAAAAAATGCTGATAATTGATAGGGGTAGAAGCAGAGATACACTGATGATTTCTATATTATCACAGAAACAAAATGCATATGGGAAATGAGCCAGCCTAACTCACATTCCACCTGAAATTCTAAATAGAACTTAAGAACTTAGCATAATTGTAATTTTTATTCTTTTCATGAGGTTCTTTCCACATATTTTTCTGG
Organism: Aplodontia rufa; assembly: GCA_004027875.1. Classification (NCBI taxonomy): domain Eukaryota; kingdom Metazoa; phylum Chordata; class Mammalia; order Rodentia; family Aplodontiidae; genus Aplodontia; species Aplodontia rufa. Next base: position 29,173 of record PVKS010024789.1, on the reverse strand, counting down.
ACTCCCTAGAGAACAGGCTATGTAAGGGAATCTCTATGTCTTTCCTCTCTGCCTTCTTTCCTTTCTCCTCCTCCCCTTTATGACTTATTGACTTCCTTCCTTTCTTCCTTCCTTCCTTTCTTCCCCCACTTCCTTCTTATTCCATTTCTTCCTTTGTTCTTTTCTGCCTTTTAATGTAAATATTTAAAGTTTTTTTTTATTGTACAGTGGTTGAAACAAAAAAAGCCTAAAACCACATCGAAGTTGTTGAGGGTAATATAAAATTGTGTATTTGCATGTACCTTTATATACATACATATATATGTATATATATAAATTTTTATAACACATTAGTTATACATTATTATAATAGTTATTAAGCAAATATCGATTGGCTATAATGAACCTATTTAATTGTGTTTGTGGGTCTGTATTTTTTAGTTTATAAATTTAGAGTCAAATACCTGTTAAACATTGTTTATTGATCTTCAAAACACTGGTTAACCTGGAAAATATCCTTTCTGTGTGATAGAACGGATTGTATTTCTGATAGTCTTCTAGTTATTTAAGCTAACTTAGTCACATGCAGGAACAATTGTTCTTTATATTCCTCACAGTGCTGGAAATTGTGCTGAGCTAGGCAGGGCTTGCTCAGGTCTGTCTTGTTTTGTCGGAGGTGGCAGGATCTGGAGTTATGTCAGAATTTTGTACACTTGCATGACTAAAACCTGCTTAGGAGACAATCAATGATCTTAAAATTTGAAATAAATGTAGCTCTAAGGACTCCAAAGACATGTGTCACAAATCAAATGAAAGGCACAAAGCAGGTGCATTAATTAACTTTTATTTTCTACCTTCGGAATTCCTGCAGCCAGTCACTAAGTCAAGTCCATCTTCAAGGTGAGGGGCTTTAGATTCTTCATCTTGGTGTGAGATATGTCAAGATATTTGTGGATGTTCTGAAAGTACCCCAGTGATAATCACGTTTTCAATATCAAATTATATCATGGGCACCACACTTAATAAGAGGATAACCAATCAGACTAGTTAGCCTGGGACATGGAGTTTTCCTGGAATACAGAATTTTTAAGGCTAAACCTGGGAAAGTTGTAGATAAACTCAGAAAAGTAAGTTACCTTACAACCATTTTACATCAAACAAAGGGGGAATGTGAGTTAGAGAATTGTTAAAAATTGATTGACAATGATTGTTCCATTTAAGGTTTCTTTGTGTATGCATTTGTCAGTTTAAAAAGTTTTAGCTTCTCAATAAATATTTGTTGAACATTACTTTAGTGGACCTAACAAAAACTGGGTAAGCTAGAAAATATCTTTTCAATGTGACAGAATGAGTGGTGTTTCTGGCATTGTTCCAGTTTTCTAAGCTATGAAATGAACTCACCAAAGTATGCTTCATAGGAAACTGCAAAGAAGAAATAATTTATGAAAAGATTGATTCTTGGTCAAATAAATTGGAGAATCTTTAGTAACATGATCTTCTGCTTAGAGACTTAGATAATTAAGTCTAGTATCACACAAATATTTTTGAACACCAAATACTTATTTTTCACGTAAAACTTAGTAGATTCAACATATTTTGTAAAATGCTGATCTAAATACAGTGTCATAAAATGCCTATTTATGAAAATACAAAGTTATTAATATGAAGACATCTCTAAGGACTGAAAATGTCGAGATTAAAGGGCACAGCACTGCTGAATATGCATGCTTTGTGTGTCCTACCTTAGTAATTTGATCTTGGCTATATCAAGATTATATAGTTCAGGTAGAAATTGAAGTACATAGTTAAGTCATGGATTCCCAGAAATAGAGCCAATTTTGTTTTAGATAAAATAAAGTAACAGACACCCAAGCTTAAATTATCTGGCTAAATGTCTGTGTGGGGAAGTTCACACATCCTCCACACTTTCTGCTTCACTCTAATCAAAACCATTAGTCTTCTCATTCTTTTGAATATCAAATTCACCTGCAGTGGAAAAATACAGAATTATTTAAGTTTCTTTTGTAAAATACAAAGTGTAATTTTAAAGCCATACTATAGCTACCTTAAACATCATTTTATTCATTGAAGAAGAGCAGTCAATGTCCGATTTAATAGTTTTTTGATCCATTTTTCTTACATTTATTAATGAAATTTAAGAACTTTTTAAAATCATAGTGATACCAAGTTCTGGGATAAAATTGCTGAAGATTCATATGATTTTTCTTTATGGTTTAATGCACGGTACTAGTTCATTTAAACTCCTTAAATGACCCAAAGCACATGATTTAGCAGTTCTGAAACTGGAATGTAATATGTTGTCCTATAGAATGGAGAATTAAAACACATGGTTTTAGATTCCAGTTATACAGCTACCGTGCTCTGTGATTTGAGGAAATAGGAGCTTCTCAAAGTCTTGTGTGTAAAATAAAGGATCATTTCTAATGCCAACTTTGAAAGGTATATGAATAAAATGAGGTAGCATATGTGAAAGAACATTGAAGAATAAATTCCTATTTATCTCATTGTCATGATCATGTATCAATTTGGGTGAAGAGAACACAGCATTCCTTCTCATAGTAATTGCTAGCAGTCGTGAGGTACTCTCTCATTGCCTGGTTTTATGCTAAGCACTCCATTATTTAATTCTTCTAGCAGCTGTGTTGAGAGGGGATATGACTTTCATTTTACAACTGAGGAAACTGGGGACCAGAGTTAGAAAGGTCTTTCCCAAGACCACACACCTAGTGAGCAGAAGGCAAATGTGCTGGTTTTCATTTCCCTGCGGCATAACATCCCAAGCATCCAAATGAACAGATGTTGCCCTTATCATCTTAAGAAGTTCTTGAATCACAAATTACACTGTGCATAACAAGCGTAAAGGGTACCCTTTTGCAATATCCATAGCTTTTTTACTAGATGTATAATTGATTAGTAAGGACTATCTTTTAATTTAGCAAGAAGATTTGTCAACCCCAAGTTGGGCACTTCTCATACATTATTGTATACATTTCGCTGAACTATTCAGCCAAGAAGATAAGCACTCTCATTTTACAGATGAGAAAACTGAGACTGAGTTTAGCTAAAACAATTACTCAAAGAGGCAGTAGATATTTAGTGTCAGTACTGGATGTTAAATTTAGCATCCTGTGTTATTGATTTTGAGTTATCGAAATTCTGTTGAGGTAAACATAAAATCATTGATTGTTCAAGTGTTTTGAATATAAAATCTTGAAAACCTCAGCTTTCTTTCCGTCCTTTAGTGCTTCCTCAGCAGAATACCAGCAGGTCTGTCAGGTGCTGTCAATAGATAATGACCCAATAGAATCAATAGAGATTTTCAAAAGAGAGTACAACTCGACCCAAAACAGCGGCTTCAAGTTTTCAAACCTAAACTTCCTGCTAGGAATCATTTTTCTAACGATTGTTATTCCATAATTTCTGGTTTGTTTGATTTCAACACAAGTTCTTCTGAGACCAAAGAGAATGCATAACAAAATAGAAGAAATAGTTTTATACTTAAATATTCCTGTTTTTCCATTTTATTGGCCTTCGTAAAAATTTCACTGTCTAACTTTCTTTGAGATGTTATAACAAAGTACATGACACTGCATAATTCATACAGCTAAAAAATGTTTATTACATCCCTAAGATAAAGGTGCCAACAGGTTCGTTCAGGTGAGGGCCTTTCCACTATTTTCTTACTTGATGGAAGAGCAAGAGAATGAACTTATTCCTTCTTGCCTGATCCGCAGTAACTCTGCCCACATGGCACCTTCAACTACCAAAAGCCCTGCCTCTTAATTCTATGCACTGACCATTAAGTCTCAACATATGAATGTTGGACTAGACATTCAGTTTTCCTCATTCATATTGCTCTTTTGGTATAGCTTGCCAGATCAATACATTTTAAATAAATTTATTAATTGAATAAATTAAAAACTGAATCGATCAATCCAATTGGGAAAAAATTGGAAAACATGTACTTGTTTAATATTAAAATGAATCAAAATTGGAAATATCATTTTCCAGAAGTAGAATAAAAGTAAGCCAAAAGGAAAGAAAAAGGTAAAACTTGTCTGTGCCAAACTCATTTCTCATGCCCTGGATGTTCCTGGTTGTTATCGTAATGTGAAACCACAGATACTGTGAGCATAGGACACAGTAATAAGAACGGAGTAACCAAGAATATAACCCATGGGAAATAAGCAGGGAATGCCCACTTGAGGAAAAGTTTGGGGCTGGACATGGGAACAGTTCTCTGTGCCTTTTGTTGTTGTTGTTGTTTTGCTTTAGTTCATAAAGTTTTGATTTTCCTTTTACTACATGAAAAGTAAAAAATAAAAATATCATCCAGTGAAAGCCTGCTAATATGCCTAAGACCTTTTCCTCTCTGTTAATTTAATTACAACTGAGTTGAACAATATTATTCCATCATACTAATTCCACTGAAGATGAATTAAAGTTCAGAAAAATTAAGGAAACTTGCCAAGGTCACACAGCTAATAAGATCAATTATGAGACTTGAAATTTTATCTGGCATTTATTTTTCAACCAAACATTTAAAAAGGGAATAAAACATTCTAAATTAAATTAATGACAATTGGACTTAACTCCAGCTGCATGCAAACAGGTATTACATGTGTGTGCTTGCAGACACGCAGGTATGTGTGTATGCTCTTTTCACATTTCTTAAGCTTTTATTTGTTCAGGAATGGGATTATGTTTTCCATTTCACAGCCAAGTTTTTGGGAGAAATATTGGAAGTTTAAAAGTGGGAAGTTTCAAGCACTCTGAGGAGAAAGCGTAATTTATTTTTGGGAGCTACACAAAAGAAAAGGAACTATGGGGAGTTCTCTGAAAAAGAGGCCCAAATTTGAGGGTATAAAGAAAGATGAGTTCCATATCCATCAGAGGGTAGCAAGCTCTCTGCATAGCGTTTGTACTGACTAGACTTTCCTACAGCATTAACGTTATATTAATGAAATAATTCAAGGGATCAAATATTTACATGTAAACCCATTTAGAGAGATCTGTCTATGGATTAGGCAAAAGAAATTTGAGCAATTGGTAAATTTCTAAATAATTTTCACATGGTGCTAAAATGGGACTCACACCATTTTGTTTTTGATGTACTGTGCTTACAGGTTATCAGAGTTAGGATTTCTCCGTATATCAGTTCTTAAGGCTTCCTGATGATCAATCACCACAAGTATCTCCAAATGTAATCTATAAATTTTACAAGATGATTCCTGATACACTACTCAAAGCACATTTTTTTATTTCCTTTTTACACTCCATTATTTCTTTTAAATGTATGCATGAGGTTTTGTCTGTCTTCTTTCACTTGTTGAAAAGTGAAACAAATGCAAATTGTTCTTTTGTTTTGTTTATATGTGTCTCTCCTTTAAAAATAATCTTAAGGTCCGTTGAAAATAAACTACCATTAGGAGTAACAAAAATAAATAAGAATTAGGGAATATTTCTGGTCACTATAGAAGGGAATAAAAACTGGACAGATGATGAATGAAAGAAGCAGAATGTCTGAGAAGGAATGCTACTCCTCCTCCTCTGGTGTAAGTCTCAAAGACAGGTGCCATCCCCTCAGGTGGACTTAGAGGAGACCTGAGAAGCATGGGCATAGGCTGCCTTCTATCCCACGGTAATTCCTAGGAAGAAAGCAGCCTCATGGAGGTGCAACAACAGGGGAGGTTGCTGAGTCTGAGTCTGCAGTGAGCAGCCTAGCAGGATCCCCTGCACTGCCCGATCGCGTGCTGAGTCTCAGAGGAGCAGAAAGATCACCTTGAGCAGGATAAAATTCTTACTGTAGTCTTCAGAATTCAGCTAAAAAGTCTTTGAAGGATCTGGCTGTTCTAAAACCTGAGTCATCTGGAGGAATGGACAGCGGCAATGGAGACAAGCTAAAAGCAAAGCTTGCAGGTCAAACAACCTGTCAGTGGGCACCTTCAACAAGGTGCTCTCTCACCACAACAAGGCGCCACCTCAGTCTTCTCAGAACTTAGGTCACTCCTAGTATGAAGTGAGGCAGGAACACTTAACCAAATAAACACTGACCCAGATTTTCATTGGAAATCCTTCCATTCTGGACTTTATTTTGTTGTATTGCTACTATTTATATACAACCAAGGTAAGTTATGCATAAAAAGAGAAATAAATTAAACATTTACAACTGAATTTTGTAGACAGGTAAAAATATGGAATTATCATGCCCAGTGCACTGGTATAACATTGTCCTAATTCTCTTTATCAGTTTCTACATAATTAGAAGAAGACATCATTAGGGTGACCATACTTGCACAGTTGATAATAATGTTATCCTTTTATAGTCCAAAATATCACCTTGCTTTTTTATAATAAAAACAAAACAAATTACAAAATATCTTACCTATCACAAGTACAGACTTGTCAGAGCATAACACCCAATGTTTATAAAGCACTCAATAATTTGTTGTTATAGTTTTAATGGTGTATAGCTGAGGTGAAGAAAAAGGTTTGAAAGGTGTAAGATGTCTTCAACTTTGGAAGAAATCTTGATTCCTTAGGTGCACTTTGAACAGCATGATTTCTTTCCTGGATGATTGTTCTGAACAAATTGTTATCCATTTCTGTCCCAACAAAAATGTAGATAACTCATATAAGATCCATCATATTCCACTTTAGGTATTTGAGAGCATTCTCCTAAATAGCTGAATCATGACTGATGCAATAAATTTACTCTTTAACCATCAATCCAAGGAAATGCAGAAATTAGGAGGTACTTTAAACACAAAATATATTTGATTAGATTTGGTGTGTCTTGCTCAAGTCTTACCTTGTACAATAGGGGCCTAACATCTCTTAGCAGGTCTTCATGGGTGTCATCATCAACTTCTATCATTGCAATGGCCCTATCCCTAGATCTCTTTTGCAGCAATGCATCCTGATCATAAAGGATATATGACAAGGGATCTCTGTCAAAGGCTCTTTCAGTGAAAGGTAAGCCTTTACAAATAAGGAAACTACAAAAAAGAGATAATAATATCTATTCTAGCAGCCCATAAAATTTTAGGAGACAATAGTAGATTATTTCTTCATGTGAGGCAGAGAGTATAGATCTATTACACAAATAGGCATCTAATTGACCATCAACTAATATATGTGCCAAATGTCAGACAAAGAACACCAGCCACATGCAAATGGAAGGCTCTGTGCTCACCTCTAGTCCCTTCATAGAACAAAAAAGACTTCATTTCTGTCATCTGCTCTGGCCTTAACAATAGGGTTTCATCCTGGAAGCCCCTTTCTCAGTACTAGCCCTTGGTAAACTCATCTAGTTCCAGCTTCAATTATCACCTCTGTGGGAACCATGCATGCAGCTGCCCAATCATTCTTTTGTATTTATTTAAATATTTGAGTTCTTTTGAAGATCACCCCCTCCAGTAATGTCACTTTCTCAACTGTTTTGACCTTGTCATCTATAAACCTTGAGTGTCACCTTGATGACATTACCAGCCCACTTTCTATCCTCCTTCATAAAGTCATCTTAGATGTCATCACTCCTTGTCACATTCTTTAATAATATACATCTCATAGTTAATCCAGTCTTTAAAACAGCCCATCACTTGGAATGTTTCCAAATCCTATCCTCAAACTGCATCTTTTAAGATTATTGAGTACAGGATCTATATTTTTTGTAATCTTCAAAAAATTTTATAAGACCTTAAATTTAGATAAAACACTCCACAATCCAAAACAGCACATGTATTATTTTTACCTCTGTGTATATATTTTAATGCTCATTTATAGTTATATGTGTCCTTGATGTTTTTCAAATTAATTAATTTCTCAAATGTTCTATCAGCTTCTCCTTCAAGCCTTTTCCTTATTTACCATAATTCTCAATTGTAGGCTACTTATTCATTTTTGTAGCCATCAGTTTAGCAATTTCTATTTTGCAGGAATCATGTTTAGAGCAGTAGCATTATTCCTAACCTCTGACTTTATTCTGTAACTCCCTGTGGATTTAATATTTGTTTGGACAAAGGTTCACCAGTGCCACATACACTAATATCAAAAAGGGAAGTTGGTCTACTTTGACGATCACTGAGCTACACTCACAGATAATGCCAGTTACTCCTTGTGTAAACCTCCTCACTTTGACTTTATTTTCCGTATTTTAAATAAATGGAAACTGAGAAGTTAAATATTTTTTCCAATAAATCTGAAGTTTGTAAGGCACAGAATTAGAACTTGTTTGATACTCCCTAAACCGACAATTATATACTCCAAAGATTCAATCTAGGACACTGTTTTAGTCTGCTTTTTTTGTTGCTGTGACTAAAAGATACAACAGAAACAATTTTTGCATAGGAGAAGTTTATTTGGCGGCTCACAGTCCCAGAGGTCTTGGTCCATAGAAGGCTGGCTCCATTCCTCTGGGCTCGAGGTGAGGCTGAACATCATGGCAGGAGAGCATGGCCAAAGAAAGCGGTCAAGGCATGGCTTCAGGAAGCAGAGAGAGAGACTCCACTCACTAGATACAGAATATATAACCCAAAAGCATGCTGCCAATGATCCACCTCCTCTAGCCACACCCTTCCAGCCTACAGTCACTACCCAGTTAATCCCTGTTGGGATTAACCCACTGATAGGTTTAAGGCTCTCATGACCCAATCATTTAATCTGTCAGTCATTTTGCATTGTCTCACTTATTGAGTTTTGTGGGGCACCTTTCATCCAAACCAGGTTGACCGATACCTTACATCTACTCCTGAATACTGACATAAGTACAAATATCCCTTTTTTGTAAGTTATGTAACTGAGGCACAAAACAAAGCCGCACAGTCAAGAATATGCTCTAGTGTGTGCTTATCTCATTTATTCACATTAAGCCATTTAACTGAAATAAGTTCAATTACATAGACCAGTAATAGAAGGTGCAATTTTGGATTCCCTAGATATTCTGAGTAAAATCTTTCAGGTGTACTAAATGGAATTCTGTGGAATATTTTGCCCATTGAGAGTGATCTATTTGCTGAAATTCCCCCATGGACTAATGCCACGTGAACAAAATCTCTGGACTTCATGCCGCCTCAGATTCATTTTGATATTATTTATTTAGGACATTCAGTGTTCTCTTTTCTCCTTGGAGACATCTGGCTTCATATTGTAAAAGACCCAGCAGTCCTCCCCATAGGCAAAGTCAGGAAATTTGTCTGATATTTTATAAAGCACTATACACAAGAGATATAACTTCAGACACAAGTTTTTAAGAAAACAGATAACCCAATGGGCCCACAAACAAAAAAAGTATTCAAACACTTCAAGGATGAATCCTCTTGTTACAATTTTAAGTCAATTTTAAAAGCAAATTTACCTGGATAAGGTATGAGATCTGGATTATTTGCATGGGTTAAAACTGATCAATGTTTGAAACAGCTGGAGGTAATCCTTGCTTTAAAATAGTATGTGGGAAGCTGAGTGTGGTGACATTGCCTGTAATCCCAGAGGTTCAGGCAGCTGAGGCAGGAAGATTGCAAGTTCAAAACCCAGCCTCAGCAATTTATCAATGCTCTAAGCAATTTAGTGAGACCCTATTTCAAAATAAAACAGGCTGCCGATGTGGTTCAGTGGTTGAGTGCTCTTGGGTCCAATTCCAGGTACCAATAAAATAAAAAATAAAAAAAAAATATAAAAAGTCTTTGTGAGCCAGGTTTAATAGTGCACGCTTGTAATCCCAGTGCCTCCGGAGGCTGAGGCAGCAGGATTACAAGTTCAAATCCAGCCTCAGCAACTTTGTGAGACCCTAAGCAACTTAGCAAGACCCTATCTCAAAATTTTAAAAAATAATAAAAATACAAAAGGGCTGAGAATATAGCTCAGTGCACCCCTAGGTTCAATCACTGGTAACAAAAATAATAATAATAATAAAATAGAATATAATAGTATATGGAATAAGGAAAAACAAAAGAACGAATGCTACCAATAACCAAATTCATTCACTTGGTAATTTTTCTTAAAATAGGCCAAATTCCGGGATACTGAAAGTATCCTAGTTAGTAAATAACCTTCTCCCCAGAAAAGCGACTTAAATAGACAACCTCCTGTCACAGCCCAACATATACCAGGCAGGAAATTTTGTGAACTATCTCTTCAGTCCACGGTGTTTGGTTTCATTTTAGTGGGTTCATGAGGGGTGTGTTTCAGGGGTGAGTTTACATATTTATAGTCATCTGCTTTTAGGAATTTACTTTTATGATAAAGAAGAAATTGAAGAGATGTAATTTCTCTTCTATTGCAGATTTTAGAGGTGATGTAAAAGCTTGGATGAATGCAGAGAGATCCAATACAAATTTGTGAGTCCTGAGGCTTTAAAAAATTATAAACACATGTTGTTAAATTAGTTTGCATGATAGTAAAGAGAAATGAGTGAGAAAGTAAGGAAGACCATGTGAATGCCCAGTAAAATAATAATCCGTATTCTATTACAGAAACTTTAAAAGTTGACTGTATTTACCACTTTGAAAAGAAGAAAAGTTTTTGTTGTAATATATGAAAACTCCAGAGAAATGGAAACTACCATGACATATAGGAGACTACAAGTAATTGTTTTCTCTGATGAACTGAAGCCCTTGCAAGCTCATTTATGTTATTACTAAGGTGAGACCCAAATTTTAGAGAAATGTTATTATCTCTATGTAACACACATCCAATCAGAAAAAAAGACCTAGTCCATGTGTGTGAGAGATGAATTCTACTGATGTCTGTTATAAATCCCTAACATAGCTCATGAGATCAATTAAGATGTTCAAGCAGCTACAAAAAGGATGATTGAGGCAAATGGTAACATCAGGATGACCATATGGTAAGGGGAAACTAGAACTGTTTGGACGTAAAATGAGAGCCATCGGAATTCCAGTTACAATTGTACACTACACAGGGAGGAGATAGCAGGATGAGGCAGCCAAGAAAAATACTAGATGAAGAACAGTTTGGGCAGTGATAAAGACAAACAAGCTCATGCTTCCAAGGCAATAAACAGGTGGGAGGGACAGGTGACATCATCTGTGTCTGCTCTCATCCCCTCCCCTACACCAAGAGCCTCATGGTTTGCTGCATGGCCAGGTTTTTGTCAAAGAAATAACTCCTGGGTTTTTTAAGTGGCGAAAGAGGCTTTGTCGGGAGTGTTTACCAAGGAAAAAAAAATTTCTTAAATTAGACTATCAAAGGTTGTAATTCCCCCGCTTTTCTCAAAAATGGAGCACATTAATTGTGTTGCTTTCTCTACAATCTAGGACAATTTCTCTCAACGCTGCCCAGTGGGCTGTGCAACTACAAGCCATCATCACCCCAGGATGCAATGGCCTTTGGAAAACTTAGCTCACCTAGAAATGCATTATCAGGTGATAACAGCCTAGCCAGCTCATGTCACCCTGGTAGTAAAATTTAAAAGGCTTTCATTTATGAGGTTTTCTTCCAACTGTCGAACTGTGATAGGCAATTTAGCCTAACTTTTCACAGCAGTTCAAAATCTATATTTACTAATGATTCCATCATACATTGAAAGGAATATACTTTGGAAAACTTCATCAGCTAATGAAATTGAAACAAAAGAGCTTAACCCAGTCCTTCAGACAGAATATGAACTATGGAAAGTGTACTAATCTTTGATTCACAAATAATGAGGCCAATCTGAATATATTTTACCTATCTAAAGGTAAATGAAGAAACCAAATAGGAGAACAATTCATTACAGGCTAAAAAAAAAAAAACAAAGAAAAGAAAAGTGATCTTCAAATGTTGTTGACACTGGAAAGCATCATACTTAAAAATAATTTTTAAAACAAGTTCTGTAACTCTACATGTAACATTGGGCAAATAATCTATCTGTACCTGGAATCCCATATCATAAAAAATAGGCATAAAAATTGAACCTCTCTTATAAATTTGCTTTAAGGATCAAATGATAGAAAACACACAATACATGTAATGAAGTACTTGATTTATAGAAAATGTTCACTCAGTACTCATTATTAATGTTATTATCAAAATAGGGTAAGTAGGAGTAAGAAGAGTTCTGCTTTATCTCAAATGGTAGAACATGAGAAAGAGAGTAGTTTTCAAATATTAGTATGCTTAAAGAATCATCCAAAGAGCTTATAAAGAATGCCAAAGTTTAGCCCACAACTCCAAAGACTCCAAATTGTTATTTTTACTCAATACCTCAGGTGATTCTGCTGCAGGTCATCTACCAACTAGTGTTGAGAAACACTGAAGTAAGACTTTCCTTGGGAGAACAGTAAAAAATGTATTAACTATAATCAATAATGTTCAGAAATACCTGGTTCTCCAAGATGCTTTGTGTGCTATTTCTCTGAAGCTAATTAATAGAAACATAAGTAGCTAAGGTGTTAAATTCTTTGATTGAAAATTCTATGTAAAATAGAAATTACTTCATGTATTAGTCAACTTTCCACAATTGTAACAATTAATTGGGATAATCAAGTCAAGAAGAAAAAAATGATTGATTTTAACTCAGTTTTGGAAGTTCCAGTCCATCATCCATTAGCTTTGTTGATTTTAGGTCTGTGGCAAGGCAGCACATCATGCCAAGGAGCATGTAACAAAGTTCACCTCAAATCAAAGAAAGAAAGAGAGGAAAAGGAAGAGGATGGGGTGGGGGCCCAAATATCCCCTTTGAAGGTTTATGCTCAATGACTAGAATGTTACACTATGCTCCCACATTTTTTTATTAGAAGTATATAGAGATACAACTGAGGGGGAAACATTAACAAACCAACAGTAATCAATGTATATATACTTTGTTATCCAGGGGTAATGCCAAAACATGGATGACCACCTTGGATTTCACCTGTTGCAGTTCCCCCCAGAAGAACTTATGCGTTAAATAGGTATCTCCTAACAATACTTCAAATTGAATGACTCTCAGAGTAATAGGGGGATGGCTCCCTATGATACTTGGAGGCATAGGTAGGGGGATGGGGAGGGGGGAAGGTGTATGAAGAACCCATAGGAGACTAGAGAGTGGGAATATGGGGGAAACATCCCAGAAGCTGATGTCATTCCTCCACGAGATGCTCCCACATTTTAAAAGTTGCACCACCTCCCAATAGTGCTGTTGGGTGGGCACCAATCTTTTAATGCATGGTCTTTTGGGGGGCATTTATTCAAGCCATAGCACTTTAAATGTTTCTTAAAACTATTTTCTATAATAACTCTATAAAATGATTTCATGTTACCTAGTAAACTACCCTTCCAGATATTGTCCTAATTTCTGGAGTTATGCTTATTAAGGAATATTATCCTTTTCCATAAAATTCTTAACATATAGTAACAAAGTTATCTGAGTAAATGGAAAAATTAAATTCAGCATTTTAAGGACTATAAATATCTAAGCCAAGGATGGTAAGAAAGGAGACATCATCAGGGAACTGTAAAAAGAGTAGCAAGGCTGGAGAAAGTAGAGAAAGGTGAGACCAGAAAAATTATGGAGAAACAGACAGTTTTACAGAACCCCATTTCAACTCAAAAAGTTTTTCTTTAAGTTCTAATTTTCATTTCAACTTATTGTGCAAGGCAATGAGAGCAATTAAACAGATAATGACTATGTCCTTTTTATAAGTGTGCTTATGTTTTTGTGAAAGATCAACTATGTCACAAATAATTTTGTCATTGGAAAAGATGGAATACAAGTATTACCATAGATCAGGGGTTCTTAACCTGAGGACTATTGATATTTTGTTGTCAGATAATGATCAATGCTTGATAGGATATTTAGCAACATACCTGGTTTCTACCTACTATTTACCAGAAATTCTATTTTATCCACTTTTCCCTGACTTGTGATCAACAAAATGTCTCTAGACATTATCAAATATCCTATGGTGAGCATAATCATCCCTATGTGAAAATTAGTACATTATAGACACAAAGTTATACAGGAAAATTAAAAAGCAAGATTAATATTGATCAAGGTATATATATATATATATATCATGAAAGAATGGGAATGGAGGAAGTTGAACTGTGTCTTGAACAGTGGATGGACAGTGTTGACAAACAAGATGAAGGAACATACTTCAAAGAGAAAATCAAATTATTATTGAATTGACTGCATAAAGGAGGCAACGGAGTAGAAATGATGCACCTGGGATAGCGGAAATTCTTACATACTGATGCTAAGAATGTTAGACATTATTCTGAAAACACTAGGAGACACTTAAATATTTCAAAGAAAGATAAATATGGTCTGATGTTAGGTGACAGTATAAAGTGGGCATTGAGAAAGACAATGTCATGTGTTAGAAATGTCATGTGTTTGAAGATTTTAGTAGTAGTACAGGAAAAAGATGATATGAGCTAAATTTGAACATGCATAAAGGAAATGAACATGAAAAGATAGATAAAAAACACACCCACAAAAAGTAAAACCTCTGGCAAATGAGGAAATTTTAGTTCTTGCAGTAGAAGGTAAGAGTTCCTAACCTGCAAGAGTTATCATTTTCCATAAACTAATAAATGAAGAAGGAAACACACAGGGAGAGTGTTGCTAGTGTAGAGGTTGGAATGGAAGAGACAATTTATTTTCTTCTGATGTCCATGGCACATTTATATGAAAACATTCAACAGGTAATAAGAAACATAAGTTGAATACTCAAGAGAGGATAAGCTATAAGCTACAAAGTGTAGTTTTGACCAAATCACTAGGAGACAAATGTGTGTGCATGTGTGCACATACATGTGTGCAAGCACACACATGCACACACACAAGCACACAAACACACAAAGTACTAAGTATAGAACTTGAGTCATTAGTACATGAAAAGTGTGTTGAGGTAAAGAACTGAGATGGAAAGAGAGAAAACAATCAGAAATTTTCTATAGAAATAATAAAGAGAAAGAGGGGTTGTCAAAGATATGGAGGAATTTCATTCAGATTTTGATTAAAAGGCATTGGAAATATGCTTTTGTGTTTGGATGTTAGGAATGGCACTTAAAAAGCAAAGTAGGATATATAGTATTGAGTTAGTTCTTCACAACATTAAAATTCCATTGTTATTAAAATAAGAGAATGAGAAAATTAAGAAATCATCTCATTCTCATTGTCACTTTTTATATTAAAACCTTTGTATTGTTTGAATTAATAAGTTTTGTAATACACAGTTTATAAACACTTCTTCTTTTATTGTTGCAACATGGCCAGTGATGGGATTTGCTATTACACATTCATATTCTCTCATGTAATGACAATGTAACATGAACACAGTTCTTACTCAGGTTCCCCCCTCTGCCCACTCTCCATTCTCATACCTCCACTGCATTCTCCATGATTACAGTATACACACACACACACACACACACACACACACACACACACACACATATAATAATTTTTTTGAATTTTCTAGATTTAAATGCCTGTGTAAGTATTATTTAGCCTCTCAGGGCAATAAAATACACCATATAGTATTTACATTCTGCCACCATTCCCTCTCAATCCTTTCCCTACTCAGAGTTTGGCTTATTTCACTCAATATTATTTTTCCATCTCTGTCCATTTACCTTATATGTATGTATGTATATATGTGTGTGTGTGTGTATATATATATATGTGTGTATATATATATCACAAATTTTGGATCTGTTCATCTAGTGCAGGGAATCTAAGTTGATTCCATAGCTTAGCTATTGTGAATTGTGCTCTTATAAAAATTAATGTAGCAGTGTCACTGTAATATGCTGATTTTATATATCTTCTGGGAAAATACCCAGGAGTAGAATAGCTGAGTTGTATAGTGGGTTACATCCCTAGGGTTTTGAGGAGTCTCCATACTGCTTTCCAGAGGGGCTGTACAGTCCTACCAACAGTGTGCTAGTGTTCCTATCTGTCGTTTGTGTTCTTCATCTTTGCCATTCTGATTGGAGTTTGGTGAAATCTTAGTGTATTTTTGTTTTGCATTTCTCTGATTGGTAGAGATGTTGAAATTTTTTTCATATATTTATTGGCCCTCTGTATTTCTTATGTTGAGAAGTTTCTGTTTAGTTCTTTAGTCCATTCATTAATTGAATTTTTTGTATTTTGGGTATTAAGTTCTTGTGTTATTTGAACAGTATGATATTAGTCCCCTGTTGGAGGAGTAGCTAGCCATAATTTCCTCCCATTGTGTAGGCTCTCTTCATGTTCTTGACTAGTTCCTTTGATGTGCAGAAGCTTTTTGGTGTAATGGCACTCCACTCATAGATTCCTGATTTTAATTATTGTGCTATGATACTCTTATTAAGCATGTTGGTGCCTATCACTATATGTTGGAGTATTGATCCTATTTTTTCCTCTTAATAACTGTACAGTAGCTGCTTTAATTCCTAGGCCCTTGATCCATTTTGATTTAATTTTTGTGCAAAGTTAAAGATAAAGATCTAACTTTATTTTCTTACATATGGCTGTCCAGTTTATCCAGCATCATTCATTGAACAGGCTGTCTTTCCTCCAAACTACATTTTTATACCTGTTGTTGAATATCAGATGTTTAAAGATTTGTGGATGTGTCTCTGTATCCTATTCTATTCCATTGGTCTTCATGTCTGTTTTGATACCAATACCATGTTCTTTTTGTTACTACAGCTCTATAGTATAGTTTTAGGTCAAGTGTTGTAATAGCTCCTGCTTTGTTCTTTTAATTTAGTGTTGCCTTGTCTATTCTGGGTTTCTTATTTTACCAAATAAATTTGAGAAGTGATTTTTCTTTACCTACAAAGAATGTCATTATGTCACTGGTATTTTGTTAGGGATTGCATTGAAACCTGTACAGTGACTTTGGCAGAATGACCATTTTAATTATGTTAATTCTACCTATCTAAGAATATGGGAGGTCTTTTCATCTGCTCCAATCCTCTTCAATTTCTTTCTTCGATGTTCTATAAAGATTCATTATATAGGTCTTTTACTTCCTTTATTAGATAAAATCTAAAGATTTTTTTGAGGTTATTGTGAATGGGATGGATTTTCTGATTTCTTCTTCAGCTGAACGAATACTGGTGTACAGGAAAGCTATTAATGTATGGGTGTTGATATTGTATTCTGCAAATTTGATAAATTCATTTATGAGCTCTAGAAATCTTCTGGTAGAGTTTTTGGGTCTTCTAGGCAATTCATCAACAAATAGAGATAGTTTGACTTCCTCTTTTCCTATTCTTATCCCTTTGATTTCCATCTCTTGGCCAATTGCTCTGGCTAGGGTGTCAAGGACTTTATTGAATAAAAGTGGTGAGAGTGGACAACCTGTTTTGCTCCAGAATTTCGTGGGAATGCTTTCAGTTTTTCTCCATTTAGAATAATGTTGGCTGTGGGTTTGTCATCAATGGCCTTTACAAACTTAAGGTAAGCTCTATGAATCCCTAACTTTTCCAAGTTTTTGGACATGAATAGATGCTGAATTTTATCAAAGGCCTTTTCTGCATCAATTGAGATGATCATATGACTTTTGTCTTTAATTCTGTTTAAGTAATGAATCACATTTATTGATTTGCATCCCTGGAATGGAACCCCCATGTTTGTGTTGCATTATCTTTTTGAATGTGGTTTGGTTTGCTAAAATTTTATTAAGGATTTCTTTGTCTGTATTCATCAGGTATATGGGTCTGAAATTTTCTTTTCTAGATGAGTCTTTGTTGGGTTTTGGTTTCAGGGTTATAGTTGCCTCATAAAAAAGTGTTTGGGAGGGGTCCATCCCTTTCACTGTCATGGACTAGCTCAATAAAAGAGGTGTTAATTCTTCTATAAAGATCAGGAAGAACTCCACTGAGTATCCATCAGGTTCTGGGGTTTTATTTTTTGGAAGACTTTTAATTGCCATTTTATTTTTTTTTCTGATATTTCTCTTTTTATGGTTTCTATGTCATCCTGTGTCAATTTGGGAAAGCTGTATGTGTCTAGGTGTTTTCCCATTTCTTCCGCATTATCCAGTTTTTCAGATGAGGTTCTGATCATTCTCTGGATTTTGGAAGGGTCAGTGATGATCTCTCCATTTTATTTTATTGTATTCATTTGCTTGTTTTTATTCTTTCTTTTGGTGAGATTGGCTAAGAGTTTGTCAATTTTATTTATCATTTCAAAGAACCAACTCTTTCTTTCATTGATTCTTTGTATTGCTTTTGTTTTTCTCAATTTCATTGATATCAGTTCTGATCTGGATTGCTTCCTGTCTTCTACTAGTTTGGGGATTGGATAGTTCTTCTTTTTGTAAGGACTTCAGGTGGAGCATATATTTGTTATCCCTCTAGATTTTTGATGTAGGCACCCAGTGCAATAAGTTTTACTCCTAAGAAAGTTTCATACTGTCCCAAAGATTTCAATATGTTGTGTATTCATACACATTCATTTCCAAGAATTTCTTGATTTCTGCTCTCACATCCTTTTTGATCCATTCTTTGTTCAAGAGGGTATTATTCCAATTTTTCAACTCCATGTATTTATGTGATTTCTTTTATTTTTCTTCTTGTTGATTACTAGTTTTATCCCATTTTGGTCTGATAGGATACAAGTGATTATATCATTATATCTATTTAGTTTTCTTTTTGCTAAGATTTTTCTTGTGGGCTGGAATCTGATCTATTTTGAAAAGGGATCCATGTGCTTCTAAGAAGAAGATAAATTCTGAAGCTTCAAGGTGGAATATTCTATAGATGTCTGTTAAGTCAATTTGATTTATAATGTTGTTTAGTTTCAATAGATCTTTATTGATTTTTTTGCTTTAATGATCTGTGTACTGGTGATAAAGGTATATCCAAGTTCCCCGCTATCATTGTATTGTGGTTAATAAGGATCTTTAAGTTATATAGTATTTTTTTCTACATATTTGGGAGCATTGACATTTGATCTATAGATGTTTACTATGGTTATATCTTCTTCTTGTATTTTTCCCTAACAAAAATGTAGTGGCCTTCTTTGTCTCTTTTGATTAATTTTTTGTTGAAATCTACTTTGTTGAATATAAATATTGTTACATCAACTTGAGCCATAGCCTGGTAGATCTTTTTCCATCCTTTCACCTTCAATATGTGGATATCTTTGGCTATAATATGTATCTCCTATAAGCAGC
This sequence comes from Aplodontia rufa, assembly GCA_004027875.1. Lineage (NCBI taxonomy): Eukaryota > Metazoa > Chordata > Mammalia > Rodentia > Aplodontiidae > Aplodontia > Aplodontia rufa. The sequence goes on along the minus strand of PVKS010024789.1, from coordinate 10,076 downwards.
ATATTGTTGGATTTTGTTTATTGATCCAGTCTGCTAACCTGTGCAGTTTGATTGGGGTACTGGGCACATTCACATTCAGCATAGAATATAGAAGTGATTGTGGTACACTGTCATCGTTACTTTTTGCTTTATTTTGTGCTGTCTTGATTATCTTTTAGCAGGTCATACCTTTATTGAATTTCCTGTTTGTGGGTTTTGGAATTGTTTGGTTGTTTCTGTTTTTAAATTTGACTTTGAGCATTCTCTGTAGTGCTTGTTATTTGTTCATGAAAGCTGCTAATTTGTTCTTGTTGTGAAAATTTTTATATCCATTTTGGATTTGAAGATGAGTTTTGCTTGATATAGTAACCTCAGGAAACAGATATGGTCTTTCAGCATTTGGAATATCTCATTCTATGCCCTCATTGCATTTAGGATCTGAGTTGAGAAATTAGCAGTGACTCTACAAGTTTGCCTCTGAATATGACTTGGTGTTTCTCTGTTGTAGCTTTTACTATTCTTTCCTTGTTTTCTATGTTATACATTTGGAATATCATGTGTCTCTGTGAATTTTTCATTTGGTTAGGTCTATTGGGTGTCCTATATCCTTCCTAGATGTGCATGTCTGTCTCATTTCTGATATGGGGGAAATTTTCTTTAGGTATCTTGTTGAGAATGTTCTTTATGCAATTCATTTGTAATTCAAAGTTCTCCTCCATCCCAATTACTCTCAGGTTTGGTCTTCTGATTTTTATCCCAGATCTCTTGAAAATTCTGTTCATTCTCTATAAGGATTTTGTTGTTGTTCTTTTCTAATTTCCATTTGTTCAAGATTACTCAGTCTGTCATTGTAATCAGAAGTGCTTTCTTCAAGAACTGAGATTCTATTTTCTACCAACTCCAATATGTTATTAAAATCTTCAATTGAGTGGCTGGAGTGCTGGCTCAGTGATTACAGTGCTTGCCTGGCATTCCTGAGTATGCAAGTTCAAACCCCAGAACCCTGTACACAACAGTGTCTTGGAGCAAGAAAAGCCACATGAAAAACTAAATAAAATTTATTGTCTGTCTGTCTTTCTTTCTCTTTCACTGTTCTTCTCTCCTTAAAAAAATCTTCAATTGAGCTTTTATTTCATTAATTGTGTTATTCAATTCTAAGTGTTCTGTTATCTTTATTTTCAGTATATCTATTTCATTGTTAAAGTAGTTTTCAACTACCATGCTTGCTTTCTTATTTCCTTCCTTAAATCTTGAGTTATTTGGTCCTTTTAAATATTAGACTGTTGTTACTTTTCTCTTGATTTTCATCAAGCTCCCCATCTACGGACTGTTGTTGGGGAAGGGACTGTTTTTTTTGCCTGTTTCCTTATTTTTTGGAGGATTTCTTCTTGCTCCTTAAATTGAACTGGATTCTTTTTCTTTTTAACTTGTGTGTGAGCCTTTATGAATAATTATCATGTTTTCTGAGATTTTTCACTGAATTTGATGTATGTGTCTGTCCTGTGGGGATAGGTCCTAAATCACATTCTGATTATTCCTCTTTGGGCCTTTGTTGAATGATTGGCATTTCTTAATCTGTCCTTCCTGGGGATGGAGTACTGTTGGAAAAGTTGAATTCAGCAGCAAAATCCTTAACCTGTGAATCTGCAATGCCCTGTAGGTTACCAGCACCTCATGAATTATGGAGAAAGAAGCAGTATTGACAGCCAATGTACACAATATACAGCATTAAGTTGGTTACTTAGATAGTACCATGACTATTACAATGTTAATTGCCACCAAAGACAGAAATAGTAGGGTTAGCAACAATCTTCAGAGACAACAATGTTTAACTGTCCTTTATCTGGGTTTAAAGGCAACATTAGTTATCAATTTTGGCATTCACAATAAAAAATTGTGGAAACCCAGCTCAAAAAGTGTAAACGAATTGGGTAAAAGTCAGATTGTTTACAGAAAATTGGAAGTGTGAAGGAAGACAGAAGGAGATTTGTAATTACAGAGCAAGTATAGGGAGAAAGTAGAGAAGATGCAGTACACAATGGTGGAAAAAAGGCTAGGGAAATGGGTAATAATATAAAGGAAGAGCAAGAGAGCAGTAGAATTTGATTGATACCACAAGGAAGGATAGAAGGAGACTCAGGGGACCATTCAAATGATAGATTATATAACTCAAAACCACAATATTCTGATCAGAAATCCAAACTGCAGAAGGCAGGGTAAGAAAAATTATCGCCCTAAAGAAAATACTCAAAATGAAATGAAGAGAGAGAAAGGAAAAGAAGAGAAAGAGAAAGAAAACAAAAAAGAAAAAGAGATCTAAGAATGAAAAAGAGAAAAATCAAACAAATAAACAAATCAGAACCTCTTAATGAAACATTGTGATAAATATTTCCCCTGGAGTTGTCAACATAAACTGGGGATACAAGGTCACTGTTGGCTGGAATTTTGATTGCACCCCCAGATCCTGGATAGAAATAATCTCAGCGTGTGTCTGCTACTGGATCTAAAAGGTTAGGGTGGGTGGGCTGGTAGTGGGTAGTTTGTGTGGCTTTGCTTGCTAGTGTCTGTTATGGAGAGGTTAGATGATCACCCACCAAGTGTCTGACATTTGCTAATCTCAGCTGGAAATCAGATTTCAGGAATCTTCCTTTAATTCCTGTCATGAGGTGAGGGTGAAGTCCCTCATTGCCTATGCTAGCCCCAAACACAGTCTTTCTGAACTTCCTGGGCTTAGTCGCTTAGTGAATTCCCACCCTCCAGGTTGGATTGCCATCCTACTTCAGCTAGTTACATGTGCCTCCAGACCTGAAGGAGGAGCTATCAGACTTATTGTGCCTTTGCTTTTTCAACTTAAAACTCTCTGAGGATAGTACTCTCTGTGCCTGTTTTGTGTTCAGAAATCTAAGTGGTCCCTATGCTCCATCACAGGTGCTAATTAATGATGTTCCACCAGCTGCCTGGATCTGACAGTCCCAATGTGGGTGATCAGCTGGATCACCTGATTCTTGTCAAAGCCGCCACTCAGAGTCCTCTGGCTTTTGCCATGGATGCTGGCCCTGGGATACCTTCTGTCTTAGCTACTCACAATTCTCCTGACTCCTAGCCCTGCCACTCACCTGGGTTGCCAGACTCTTGACTTCTTTCCAGGTTCCTGGAAACCTCAAGATGGCAATGGTCCCAGTCTCTGTCCCCAACTTGAAACCATGTCATCTCTTTTGTGCTCAGTTTTGCCCATTTGCTCAACCAAGGACTGGGAGCCCTGCTCTTCGCAGGGTACTCTGTGTCAGATCTGAATTTCATGTGTTTCTGTTTTCTTCACTCCTGTGCTGAGCTTGCTGCACTGCTGCAGCTTTAGCAGGGCAGAAATAAACACTGTTGTATGAGTTTTCACTTTAAGAATTATTAACATATAACAATCACAGGGGATGTAATTTTACTTATGAACATTAAGGAACATCTGAGTGTAACAGATATACTAGGGATGGGAAGCACTGGAACAAAACATAAGAATGCTAATTTTCTCACCTATACATTGTCAATTTATGAGATAACATCAAAAGTTGTTTAAATGTATCACTTAGCAATCTTATAAAAGATACCTCCCAGTTAAAAATGACTTAACTAGTACATTTGCTTTTCATACTTTGAAACATCCTAGTAAAACATAAGCATTGAAATTCACAGATGGGAAAAACATTAAGAGCAAAAAAAAAATAGAGTAGTAGTAAATAAAATAGGTGAGAGATTTCAATTTATTCTTAGATAAGTTAAAGTGCATAGATAGAGTAAACTACCACTAAGAACGTAATCTAACAATTTACATTTCAGTGAGAATCTCAGAGAGACTTTGAGATGATTGTAGATATAAAGAAGAACCACAAAGAGGGGACTGGAGCAGTTGTTCAGCAATTGGAGTACTTGCTTGGCATGTGCAAAAACCCAGATTCAAACCCTAGCACCACATACACAACTAAGTGTCAGAGAAACAACAACAAAAACCAAATGAATAAATAAAATTAATTCTCTCCCCCCTCCTCTTAAAAAAAAGAACCATAAAGAGAGGTGGAACTGTAGGGAGGAAAATTCACATATATTCTGTAATGTGGAAGAGTTAGTATACTCCTATTTTCTCAAATCTATGCAGAGGAAAAGTGGTTTGGTGTTATCCTTCAGGAAAAATCATAAATGAATAAATATATAGATGAAATTATAAACTGGAGAATTTCAAAATTTTTAGTGTAGGTGCTTTTTCATTCAGTGCAAAACATTTTTAAAATTATAGTATAAAGAATCCAAACTAAAAACCAGCTCCTGGTTCATCCATTCTCAAGAAAAATATGAGACTAAAACTCAGTTGCTATTTCAAGCTATATTTCTCACCATAGGTAATGAATGTTGCAGAACTTTAAACTTACAAATTAGCAGAGAAAACTCACGTGAAGCTTTTAGTACACAAGTCTTAAATATGAATGAACTGCCAAGAATCTCCACATTCATGGATGGTATCACAAAGACAAAGAAGCTATAAAACTGATATTTAAAGAATAAAAACTATTTCTAGAAATAAAAAGCAGACTAGTATTTAAAAATAACATTCATGAGTATATTAAAAGAGATTTAAGAATTAATGGTATCTGCAGAGCACAAAGAACACTTTCGAAGGACTAGTCATTAAGTAGAGTGAAGTACTTTCCAAGAAGTAAAGTACATATATCAAATTTGGAGAAGGCCTCCATATTCCCACCAAAATGAGTGTAATAAAAAAAATCCATATTTCAACATATTTTCTTATTGGAGAGAAGAAGTTTAACTTAAAAAAATCAGAAAGAGCAACAGCTTTTAAATTATAGCTATTTATTCTAGGAATTTGTGGAAGTAAATTCTCTATAATTTAAAAGGGGGATGAATTTGAACATAGTCTTCAATACCCAGCCAAACTATCATGATTTTGTGAAAGAACAGATAGGACATTTTTAAGGATGTAAAGACTCAGAATATTTCCCTTCTAAATTATTTTACTAGTTTACTGAACTATACTTCATTCAAAAGAGGAAGCATGTGAAGAACAAGGATAATGTGATATAATAAACAATGGATTTTATATCACACCAAGGGTATAGAAAGCTTAGAGAAAAAATAGTCTGGACTGAAACAGAAAGACTGAAATGGTACTGGGAAATGTTTTAAAAAATCATGGCCAAAATAAAAGGCAAAACAACGTATGTTATGATTTTGAGTGATTGAAAGTATAAGAAAAATTAATCCACTCAACTTGGCAATCTTAATAATGTGTACTATCAAAATGGTTTGAGTAGTAAAAATATATTTCTTATGATTTTCCCCCAAAAGTAGCATCATACAGAGTCCAAAATACTGCATACATTATTTATTAGTATGTAACACTAATGGAGCACTGTGGGTTCAACGTTTTGATTAACCTTTTTAAAAGCATGAATGACCTGGATCTCTTCTGGATGATTCAGCTTAAATGCTGTAATCATAAGAAATTTGCTCAGTTGACCAAGAAACTGAAATAAATGAAATAGCTGATATAGCCTTAGGGAATATTTTTAAGCTTAGAAATATTTTATTATAAGAAAAATATAACATCAAGTTAACCCTATAATGTATATTTTAATTAAAATGAAAGCCATTCAAACAGAATTATAAAGTAACTTTCAACTATCTGTCTCAATGGCATAAATATCAAGTAGTTGATGATGAAAGTATATAACACATAGCTTATTTGTTAACATGGTCAATAATGAATTGTTGTGCAAAACTAGCATACATTGTGTGGTATATGTTCAAGGATTATTTATCTTATTATGCATATATAAAAATGATAATGTTTTGTTTATATTTTAATAAGCACCCTTTTCACATTTAATTTTCAATCTACCTGTACAATCATTCTAGGATGGAAAAGATATTGCTTATGAAAACACATATTTTACAATATATATTTTCAACATGACATCCATATTTCACCCTACCTATTTTACATGTACAGTGGGAAACATAGGATTCAATATAATGCAGAAAATTATTTGTACTGCTGTTGATCCATTCAGTAGCCTTGGAAACTAATAACAAAAACATCTAGCTCTACAAAAAAGTTGACTTAGTTTGTCTAAGTATTGTTTTTCAAATTAGCACCCATCATAAATGGTCACTGAAAGGATTAGAGAAAATATGTGAATAGTGCCTCGTATATAATATTCCCTAAGTTATATCCATTATTACTTTTATTATTAACAATGCTTATTTCCGCATTCTACTGACATAACAAAAATATGGTCAAGGTTATGCTGCTAATGGTTTTAATTTTAATTTTTAAAATATTCATGTTACTATCAAATTGACATAAAATACATGAATAATACACTTAATAAAATTATTACTAAAGTACTATAATTTTATAAATGGAATACACAACCATATATAAAATTGAAGAATTTTAATATGATTATTAAACTAGGATACAGAAGTTGCCTTCACAAAATAACTCAAAAACAAACCCAAAGATAAGTTCTGATAATAAACTTAGTGTTGCCTTTGGGTAGCTATTAGAAACAAGGGTCAAGTCGGGCTTAATAACTTTATTAATGCAAAGCAATAGTTTCTAAAAGCACCATCTCATTGAAACTTTAGACCTCTTAGAGTTGATCATGGTGATTTATACTCTGTTCTGTATCCTGTTTCCTAAAACAAAATAAAACATGTCTCCCATTGCATTCTACTTTAATACAAAGTGGATATTTTTCACATGAGATATTGATACCCAGTTTCCTATCAAGAATGGCCAGTGACAAGAAATTGTCCCTTCACACTCCAGCACTATAAAGCTGCATTTTTCAAAACAGTGCCAGGGAAGAAAGTATATGAATCATGCAGGTGGCGGCATCACTGAAGGCTTTCATGACAGTGTAGATCTGAAAACTGTGAATCATTAACAGTGTTGTAAATATCAGTTGTCAGACTCTCAGTGTCATCTGAGACATTGCTCCTGCTTTTCTGCTGTATCTGTCATTGCCACAGGGGTTGTAGGCACTGCATTGTTAAGTATTCATCACATGGGTTGTTATTATTTGATGGATTTGGAAAGAAAACATGGCTATTGGGTCTCAACACCAGCCATTTGGTATGTGGAAAAGGTGGTATTGGATGAGTTAAGAGTACTGGTGCAGAATATACTGCAGGAATAAGAACTAAGAACATAGCAATATTACATCATTTGTATTCATTTCTTCTGATTCAGTTAACAGCCTTCCTTAATTATCAACTTTGATGTCTTAAATATCACATTTAATAGATAACTATAATGCCGTATTATAGTGTATAAAGTATAACATATATTAAATACTAACAAGGTATGTGTTAATATGACATGTTATATTAATGTTTATATTATTTTAGGAATTGTAAAGAAATTGATTTTATAGAAGTATAAAGTCTTTAGATGGAAAGCACTTTAGCAGCCATCTAACAGATCATATTAATTCATTTTCTCTTGTTACTCAAAAGGATACTGGAATTTTAACAAAGAATAAATGACAGATCTTTTGTAAAGGATTATTGAATGAATCAATAACCAAACTTCAAATGTCTATTTATAGGAAATAGAAAATGACAGTTTGGTTTATTGGGCAGCCTGTTTCTCTCTTAGTCCTTATATACTACACAACACCCACTGAAACAGTATATAGAATGTATTTAGTGGATATTGGATAAGAAAATGTTCTATATCTTTCCATCTAGCTATATATGTGTCAACAAGTTATTTAAAGGCTTTACCTGTCTATTGCGATCCTATTAAAATAAAAATAATCACAGCAATATAATAAAATGTTTTAGATAAGTACATTTAAATACATGCATTTTGGAAATTTAAACAGAAATATTTTTATTCATTCTCATTGCAATATATTCTTCTTATTATAGTACTAGAAAGATCAAAAATGCTTTAAAAAGTTGAGGGTGGGTGGGTGGGTGGAGAGGGATGGAAAATGGGGGTTAATTCTCTATGGTACACTTGACTCCCATGAGAAGCCAAATAATACTCATGCAGGCATTTAAATCTTGAAAATTCAAAAGTTAATTTACATATACGTGGACATTTATATATGTAATTGGGGAGTTACATTGGAGAAAAGGGAGTGGGGAGTGGGTGAAAACTGGATAAGGATCAGGCTCAGGTTTCATTATCATCACATATGTATATGTAAATGTATAGCAATGAAACCCTTCAATATATAAGAACATGCTGAACTAATAAAAATATATGTAAAAAAAGTTGGGGAAGAAGTTATCCAAGTTGGAAGAGAAGAAGCTTTTCATAAATGCTGCTATTTTAGCACCTTTTGTTCTAATTTGTCATTTTTTCCCACGAGCATCTCTTCCTTCCTGAATTCCATGTGTCATCTTCCATTCCTGAGTGCAACGAACCTACATTCTCTTTTCTAATTGTGTTTCTGAGCTATTTGAAAATATATGTTAATACTGAGGTTTGACACTTTAAATAGACATGTATTAATGCAAGAAACAAGCCGCAAAGATGCATAGAAAGTTATTGTGACAGGAAAATGGAAATATCTATGTTAAGCTTCAGATGATGTCAAAGAGAATGAATGTACCTAAATTTACAGTTATTTTTTCCTATTCCTGAAATATTGGTTAGAATTAAGTACTTAACAATCAGAAAGGGACATGAATGAAGACACAATTAAGTAAAAAGCAGTTCCTTCTAATGCTAGGCAAACTGTTGAAGATCTCACTGTCTTCAACATTTTAAAATGATCCGTTCCTGAGTTGATTTTAGCAAAATCATTTCTCATACTACCTGCCTTTTTCCATTCTATTTTATAGATGTTGAACAACATGTCTTCTTTAATAATGCAGTACTTCTTGATTTTTTATACATGTATACACTAAAGAATCTTCTTTCCCAAAAAGTCTTCTCACATATGGTTCTATTAACACAGTAGATCATCTTTCAATTTGACACCTAGCTTCGCTATGATGAGGTAGGAGAAATAAATCAAGCTCTCTGAAACTCATTTTATAATTATATAGAGTAGGGTAATACTTATTTCAAAAGTGGAATTTTCAGATTTGTAAAACAAATGACTCAGTGCTGAACAGTCAACAAATGGCGGTATTGCAAAATACCAGTGGAATGCAGTCTGTATTCTGAAACATAATCCCGTATGAAGGGATTATCTCCTTTTTACAAAAGAAATATATATGACTTGAAAAGGTACTAATTTATTACACAGTTTTCCCTAAATGGCCCCCAACTGAGTCAGTTTAAAGTGCTACTTCTCTGGTTTAATCTTTCCAATACACTGAAACTACCTCTAACCTTTTCTAGACTTAATTTTCTGACCAAAACTTGCACATAATTGTGTTAAACTGTGACTTAATATTTCTATTTGATACATAGTATGTGTCTATGTACTGTAGGCATCAAAGAAGTAGCAAGCATTATATAATAGTAAGACTTTATTTAAGTATTCCAAAAGTTAGTACCCTGTGGGTGGTTGAAAAATCTTATTGTATTTGTACATAATTTTAACAATTTAATCCAAATATTGTTCAATGAGTGTTTGGATATTTTTAATGTTCAAACTTAGAGCCTAACATCAGAATTTTTAAGGTATCATGATTACTTTTTAATGACTACTAGCTGAGATCAAATACATGGAGCTGTACTTATATAAAGGAGATAATTATGTGCATTATGACATATGAATAAAATGAGTCACAGAAATCAGAGAAAAGAAAATTTCTATCACTCCAAAGAGTTTCTCTGATTTCCTTGCATTGCATCCCTTTCCCAACATGAGACATACTGTCTATACTATAGATTAATTTTCATTTTCTGTGACTTTACATAATGGGAAATGTATATTGGATTTCTGTCTTGCTTACTTTTTCTTCTTGTTATTTTTATAATATTAAAAGTATAGGTAACATATAGATATTTATCTTTTAATGCAGAATAGTATTCCACTGGATAGATATACCAGGTTATTTATTCATTGGATATTTGGATTATTTCATCCAGCTTCACGTTATTGCAAAAAAAAAAAAAA
>PVKS010024788.1:0-30644 GCA_004027875.1 Aplodontia rufa | reverse complement strand
AAAACAATAAACAAAAGAACAGGGAAAGATAACTGAAAAACCCTCAACAAAGACAAAATGAAATAAGAACCGAAAAACAAAAACAAAACAGGTAGTATTTTTATATATCCATGAACCAATCAACTTTTCCATTTGGCAATCAAATACATTTCAAAAACAGGAAAGAGAAAAGATTTAGAAACAGAAAAATTAAAAAATAAAATAAAAAATAAAAAATTCTTAATGGAAACTTGGAAATATGGTCACCAAGGTTGTCTTTGTGCACTTTGGGACAGATCTTCATTGTTTGCCTGAGTTTTAATAGCAGGGTCTCTCAGACTGTAATTATGTGATCTCAGGTAGAGGACTGGGATGTACTCAGACTCCTGGGATTTCTAGGAGATTTCAGTGAAGAAGTAAGATTAAGGAATGCCCTGAGGACTGGTCTTTGATAGCCTCTCTGGGGATGTGAAACTCAGGAGTCCTAAGACTTTTATACGCAGCCGGGATGAGATGCTTTCTATGCTCCCTCTGCCTGTGGTTGCACTCCCAGTCCTCCAGGATTTTTAAGCTCAGATTGAGGACTCTTAGAGTTTGGCTTATCATGTGATCCTTCTGGCTGGGGTGGGGGTGAACAGGATTGAGCAAGGCTCCCCTTTATTCCACAAACCCGAATCCCCTTAAGCAAAGTGAGGACTGGGCCTGTTCCAAGCCTGTCTTCCCAGTTGCACCTGTGAACAGTGGCTGTCTCCTGGTGCAGTTACGGAGTAGCCTGCTCTGAACTCCTGACTAGCTCCCACCAGGCAGTCTGCTCCAAAAGAGTCCTTTGTGCAGACAGCTGAGAGATAATGTTCTCCTCTTACACAGTGGAGGTGCCATAGAGGTATCTCTAGTTGAGCCCTATGCATGATCCCTTGTAGAATGTGGCTTCTCAGCGGCAGATCGGCTGGTAGGTTATGTGTCTCCTCCCCCACTCCCATGCTGATTGGGATTAATGGTGGATGCAGCTGCGGCTGCTGTGTCCCAGCCAGTACAGAAGTAATCCCTCTTTTCCACTTGCTGCTCCCAAATCTCTGATCACCCAAACAACTCCCCAGACTAGCACTGTGTTCCGGTGTTGATTGTCCCTAAAACGCACCTCGTAGCAATGGAGCTGTCCTGGAGTTTTTTCATCCAGTCACAGAGCCAAATGAGAAGCAGCTTTTCTTCAGCTTGCCATCCTGTGCCCCCATCTTAACACTTTTTAAAAATCATCTTTAATATAATTTTTATTAAACAAATGGGGAAAAGTAAACTTTTTTGGATCCGATTTCATACCGAAAACACTAATTCTGTCTGAGGTAGGGAGGTAGATTTTGTAATGTTGTCTTTCTCTTAAGGGATGCTTGCTTAAGACCCCTGCCTTCTTGGACTAACCTGAAGCACTTATCAAGTAAGTGTATCATTTACTCTTCCCAACATTATTGTGTGGTAATTGCTAGTGTTTTTTCCATGTTACTTGAAAATTCCTCAAGTGGATAAAGAGGGCAAGTTGGTCCCAGCCTCAAGTCACACTGGCAGCCTGTGCTTTTATCACTCTCACTATGGCCTTTCTGGTCGAGTTCCTCACTGGCTTTCTAGCCTACTAAGCAAGCGCAGGCCCAGATTTTGTTCTACTATATGGTGGTTTGGTTTCACAGGTTTTGAATAAAGTGCCACCATGGGGGATATTTCCTTTCACTCTGGTACATCAGGCCCAGTGGTCATTTTTCCTTCTAACCCAGAAACAGAGAAGTCCCCTTAGCAATAAAGGAATTTTAAATTTCCTCCAACCATGGCTGTGGCCACCTTTGCAGACCTGGCAGACAAGGCTTTCTCTAATGTGGGGTGCAGCTTGCTGAAACTGGACCATTACTGCCAGGCTGTCACAGGCACATTTGCCTTTAGCATTCTCTAGAAGCAGAGGGTACTCCAGGCTGATGCAAAACTTCACACAGAGGAGAACCTTTCTTGTAAGAAGATTTCCAAAGACCTTTCTCAAGAATGCTGGCCTGTACTGAGAACACAGTAACTGCAGTGTGTGGGAATAGCTCTTGATTGCCTTTGGCTCCTGCTTCAGAGATTCTTGACACTGGTATGGCTTTAGGGACTCCGCTTTGCTAGGTCGTGAAGTGAACCCAGGGTGAATTTTCTATGCAAACACTCTTCTTTCTCCTGGAGAGGTTGCACCAGGTAAAGGATCAGGTGCTTTGCAAATTATGCATACATAGAATGCCGAGTACTTATTTCCCATCTCTGGGGAGGCAATTACATAACTGTTATCCCCTGAGCAACGTTCTTAGAGCTACCACTAGCATCAAAGTATAGGGCTGCCACCCCAGAGAATGATTGTTTAGGGATCTCAGGATTCCTGTGCTGGAGGCTGAACTATCATACCGTTTGATGTCTTAGGAGAAGAGAGGTAAAAAACATGAAAAACCTGGTAGTTTTTCTGTGAAACATAAGTCATTTAACTGAACAAATATACATTAAAAATGAAATTCATTTGGTAAATGCTGCTCTCTTTTACACTAATGTATTTAAATATAGGCATATATTTTATTAGATATCACTGGTAGGTCTTATTTCACAAGTTGAACTCAGCAGTGAGTTTCTTATGCCACCTCTCTCACTTTTCCCTTTCGGTTCCTCTGACCATCCAGGCAGCTCTCTCCCTTGCCAACTTCAAGCTACCCTCTGCCTTCTTGGCACAAGCTTTCCCATGCCAGTCTGGCTCCAGCCACAGGAACCAAACCGCACCTGTCCTCACACTCCAACCTGCCAATTTAATCTTGTTTCTGCTAGCAAGAACATGTTCAGCCTGTTTGTACAAGCCTATTCAGTCTATGTTTATTTCAGTGTAGAAAATTTCTGAGTTTTATTTTTGCTTTTGACAATGGTAAGGTCAATATGTAGAGAAAAGTATCTTCTTGATATTTTAAAAAATGTTGGTAAAATGGAGAAATTGCTTTATGTTGTATTGACATTTATACACAGATCCCTATTAACTTGTGTATAGAAACATGTCTATATACAGGTTAATAAGAATACAATTTATATGTATATATTAAATACAGAGAGGTATAATAAAGATATTCAGGACATAATTTTGAAAAGTTAGAATCAAGAACAAAAAAGAGAAAAAATTAGAATAGTGAATAAAAGAATTAGTTCATGGATTTGATGTAATGTAAGTATGTTTTTGAGAAGGTGGCAGAAGACATTGGGATAATTGGGTAGGAATCAGTTGTAGCAGAAGGTTCATTTATTGAGTTCCCGCTCTATTCCAGGTACTGTGTTAAGTGGTTTGCATATATTATTTTATTTAGTCCTCACTAAAGTACTAAGTGGTAGGTATAACTTGTGCCTTTATGTTGTTGAGCATAAACAGACATAAAGATTATATGTATATATTAAATACAGAGAGGTATATAAAAAAGGTTTTAGAACAGGTAAATGGTGAGATTCCAATCCAGATCTGTCTGACCATGTCCTCTTTTATCAATCCTGTTCCCAAATAAGGGAGTGAGGCTGGGAGATTGTTTTATCTCCTTTTAACTCTTTTTCATCCACCTAAAGAATTTGATCTTCACTTCAGGTTGTATTTTAATGGATACACATATGTGGATCCGCCAAATGACAGTGATTGTGAAAGCATGAAAAAAAAGACTAGGTGAGTCTTGATTAGAAGGGCTCTTAGGGTTGTGTCAGTTATGAAGAGGACTGTCCCTTGACTCTAGAATGCAGAATGAGAGATGCTGTGGAGGCCAGATGACAGTGGGACGTTCAGACAGTGGGAGGAACTGAGGCTCATTTAGCTTTATCAAATTGCAGTTCTTCGAGTTTACCATGAAAACTGATGATTTTCTGCAAGAGACTGAATACCAGCCAGAGAGAGAAGATAGATATCTGTCAGGGTCTGAACAGGAGCATCTGAGTGGATCCAGTTAACCATTAGATACGGCACAAGTGAAGGAGATGAGAAAACCAGTGGTGGATTATATGACAAACTACCTGTCTTTTTCAGTTTACATTCAAGCTCAAATTGATAGGTTTGAAATTCATGCAATTGCAGGGCTGAGGCAGGAACCCCTAGAAGCTATCCAATAAGCAAGTAAAGACTAAGGATTAGGCTTCTAGAAATGACTTGCTCAGGTTACCTTCTAGGTAAACGTGAAGACTGAAGACTAGAATTCAAGTTTCTACTGCTTTGCCATCACATTGTTCAGTCTCATAAAGATAGTTGCTGCCTAAGAAGGTAGGGTAGGAGTAGATTGTAGCAGTTGATATTTCATTTTAACAGACCCACAGAAGTGAGCCAGGTGGATATAAAAGAGGAGTTGAGCGGGGGATAAGACTGCAACATTCTCAGGAGGAGACATTTCTCCCCATAATTTGACCACGGATTAGGTTAGATTTGTCTGGTCTAGAACATGGACCAACACTTAGCACAATTTAAATTATATTTCATCTGTGTGATTATTTGTCATCCTCTTTCTAGTTTGGAAATATCACTAATGCAGGGACTATATAATCAATCACATCCTGTGAATATGCAGACACTGAAATATAGATAGATTGTTGGGTTATGGCCTTCAAGAGAGCCTCACCTTCCTCTGTCTTCTCTTTTTGCAAAGCATTTGCAACAGGTGGCCAGGAATGGGGGTGGAAGACCATGAATGCCAATTCTTTGCATAGACCCACAACTGTTTAGGGTAACAGGTGGCTGAGAAGGGTCTGATTAACATCTGGGAAGCAGGATGCTAAGATCTACTTGGTGGTTATTTAGTATTCCTAAACAAAACATACAGAAACTGAGGATTTTTTATTTTGATTAGAAGTTATGTCTGGCATGAGCCAGGCAAGGTGATACACACCTGTAAATCCAGTAACTTGGGTGGCTGAAGCAGGAGGTTTGCATGTTCAAGGCCAGTGACAGCAATGTAGTTAGACCCTGTACCAAAGTAAAAACTAAGAAACGGCTGGGGATGTAGTTCAGTGGTAAAGTGCATCTCCAGTACAGAAAGAAGGAAAGAAAGGTTGAAAGACATGCAAAGAAATGAGATTTTTGACAGGGTCGATGGGTATGAAGGAAAGGAAACTAAAGAGGTTATAATATTATTATAATACATGCTAATTGCCTTGGCTTATCTCATTCAAGCTCAGATGATCCCCCTTTCCTAGAAGCACCGCTACCAGATATACTTTTGAAGACTTGGAGCAGGTGTCATTCTGGAGTCTGCATCTGAAAGTGGACTGCCAGAAAGTTTTCTATTTCCTTGTCCATCTTCACCTTCACTCTGCAAAGTCCCTGCCACACCATCATCTACTTTAATTCTTAGGAAACACACAACCAATATTAGGCTTTGGTATCTTTGCATTTCTCACAGATTTAATGGAATTGAAGCATTTTTGCCTGCAATGTAGGGTTTAGGAAAGTCCCTGACGCATGAAGAGAAGTGTTTTATACAGCGAGTAAGAAGTTCCAAAGAAAAAGTCTTGTTGAGTAAGAAGAATCTAGGTGTCTTCAAGAAAGATTCAGATCTTACAGTCTGCAGAATGAATGGAAGTGCCTTGTTTGTTGTCCTTTGTAAGATTTTTGTTCCATTCTTGCAGGTGAAGATGAGACAGGTTTGCACCTCATGCTGGCTGCAAATCTGGATTTCTGCCCCACGCTCCAGTGCTCCTTTGTCACCCTCTCAGCTTCTTTTGAATAGTAATGCAAGTGTTCACTGGGCATTGGTAACTGGGTCCTTGCCAAAAGGTTCTTTGTTTTAAATGTGACCTGGCCCCGGTATAGCTTGTAGCGCTGCCCTGCAAGGTATAAGCCCTAACGCTTCCTTAGCCCTCCTATCCCTGACTCACCCCACTTCCCTTCCTCCCAGAAGGTAAACCTTACCTGCACCTTCTCAGAGATCGGTGTCATCCAATTTTTGTCACTTTGTTGCCTTCTTACTTGTGAAATAGCTCAAATAACACCCCACTTTCCAACATAGAATGTCTCCCTCTATTATTTCATCCTTCTCTTTCTTGTCTCAAAGCAAGAAATTGTAGGTTACCTTTTGAGGTAGGATGAATATGCTTCCAGGGACCTTGACACCATGCCTCCTGGTCATCTGTACCTTTTTCCACCTTCAGTTTCTCTTTTCACTGGGTTCTTTTGTCTTCCATAAATATGTGTGAATCTTTTTTTTATACCAAGCAAAATAAACAGAACAC
Source organism: Aplodontia rufa (assembly GCA_004027875.1). Classification (NCBI taxonomy): domain Eukaryota; kingdom Metazoa; phylum Chordata; class Mammalia; order Rodentia; family Aplodontiidae; genus Aplodontia; species Aplodontia rufa. The sequence goes on along the minus strand of PVKS010024788.1, from coordinate 24,428 downwards.
TTTTTATGATTCTTCTGTTTATTCAGTGTATTCCATTACATCATCCAGACCATCCCTTATCATCCACCCGTTCAGCCTTCCAACATGCACCCATCAAGTCTTCTAATCATCCCTCTGTCCCTTCTCCAATTAAACATTAGCTGAGTGCCTTCTCTGACTTTATTTTATGCATTAGTAGACTGAGCCCCAAGCAACAGGAGGACCAATCAAGGTCATACAACCCAGCTTTCTAGTTTAAAGGTAAAACACCTTTAAACTAGGTGGTAGGGTCACTTTTGCCTTCCTAAATGCTAAACACAGATGATTCTGTTTAGTTCTCATCTTACTTGATGCGTATAATTTTTTCAACGGAGCATGAGTAGGAAAAGCAGCACTAGAGAGATTAAGGTTTTTCAGTCTATGAAATACATATATTTATATTTTAAGGTTTTGGTCATTTGACATATTAGAAACTTTTATTCTATCATATCAGCCCAGTAAGCTTCTAACTTGTCCAAGAACTACTTTTAAAATCTTAGTATGTTTATGAGAACTTCATTGATCACATTGTAGGTATGCACTGAAGAAAAGAATTCAAAGTGACACCAAATATGTGTACATTAAATAACACCACCTGCCCATTTGGATATGTGTCGCTTTTTAAAAATATTTCTAGGTGCCCATCCAAAACCTGATATGTTTTAGATAAGGGGAAGATTGTTATACTAAAATCTCACATTAGAAGATTTGATTTGAAGTTCCAGAAGGTTTCAAGTCCTTCCTTTGCTAGTTGTTCATTTATTACATACTGGAAGGGTAGGGGTCCCTATGATACTGGTGTCCCCCGTGCACAGCAAGGACTGTACGACTGATGTGATGTGATAGGCCTGAGAACCCCTCCACCCCCCATCATAGCTGCCTGAATAACCTATTCTTAACTAAAGTCTATTATTCCTGCATGAGAAATCCTGGGTGAGAGGTATATTATATTAAAATGCAAATATCCAGTTAAATTGAGTCATTTGCTCCAAGGATGAATTATCTGGTATCATCTGAGAGACTAATTCTGGGTTGGTTTTTATAACAAGACAGCACAAGAGAGACAGTACCAGAGGAAACTTAAAGGGAAATGGTAGGTTACATCTGTCTGTTTTTGTTTACATGAAGCAAAGACATTCTAAAAAGGGGTCTGATAAGACCTGGGCAGAGAGCTGGGCTTCAGGCAGAGGCTGTTTACATGCATGACTTTGGTCAGGTCTTTATCTTGCTGGATGGTTAGTTCTTGTTCCTCACATGTTAATGGACTGTACGTGTCCTTTAAGGTCCATTTTAATGCTGATGCTCTTTGGTACTGCCAGAAGAATTGAGAAATCTGAAGAATCTCATCATTTTTCAGATTGACTGATAGACATACGAGAGGTATTGTGAGTCTGTGGCATGGACCAGGGGTCAGATTTTTGTAACTCTGGAACTTAGCTCATGACTGGTTAGAAACACTTAGTACTCTATCATGGAATGAATGGATAAAGGTCTGGAAGACTCCCCAGTAGTATACAGAAAAGGCAGAGCAAAGACTTGGGGCAAAGAAGGCTTTTCTCCTCTAGCAGTTGACAGCCACTGCCAGTTCTGTGACCACTGATATGGGTTCTTTGGAGTCTTCTTCCCCTCCTAATAAGAGGAAAAGCCATGGATTTCCTAAAGACTTTGTTGAGTGGTCAAAACTATGTGATTAGCAGTATCCTTTGTCACAATGATTTACAGGGATTTCCACTGTCTAGTAATAGACAGGGTGGTGTATAAATCTGTAAACAAGGGTGTGTCATAGCAGTGTGTGTGGTATGCTGCCATGGGAAGCATGTACATCATGAACACAAGAAATGGGTAACTTTCAAGGATAAATGATATCATTTCCACTTCAGGATTGAAGGAACTGGTGTTCAAACAGACAAATATAACTCACCTGGTGTTATGGACTCTATTTTGGATCCATGGTCTGTAAAGTTACCATGGCTTCTTTATTCCTTCTTCAAGCAAAATCTCTCATTCTTAGTATTTCAAACATTACAGATTAGTCTTGTTCTTCTTAACTTGCATACTGTATTCTCCCAGAGAAATTATTCATGTGTGTGTGTGTGTGTGTGTGTGTGTGTGTGTGTGTGTGTGTAAGAGAGAGAGAAAAACAGAGAGAGAGAGACAGAGATAGACAGAATAGGGAACCCAGGACTGAGGGCTAGGATATGTGCTAGGCAAGTGCTCCACCTCTGTACTATATCCCTAGCACCACACCCCACTTTTTTTTTTAATATTTTGAGACATACTCATTAAGTTGCCTACACTGACCTTGAACTTGCAATCCTCCTGCCTCAGCCTTCCAGCATTTCTCTCAAGTTCTTACCTTAAAAAGGAGCCACAGGGGGCTCCTCTTAAAAATCCAAGCAGTTATGGTTTTATGTGAATATAAAATGTGAAGAATTGAAACATATAATGAGCTATACTTTGAAAATTGGCCAACTCATAATCATTTTTGGCATTGTCTTTTAGCTAACGTAATTTTGTTATTTGAATGTTATATTATTTTGGATAAAATAATATAGACTAGATCTTAATGGTTTTAATATATGATTATAGTTAAATATTCTTTTTTGAAAACCAGTCTTTTGCAAAAAAAAAATCACTTTGAGAACTTTCAATATTATTGCTATTTTAATTTTATTAAGACTTTTAACTGTTAGAATATATTAAGTAAATATTTTTGAAAGTGGAACAAATTAATAAACAAAAAATTTTATAGGAATGTGTGCAGAGATCATAAATGGTAACAGGGATCATAAACACGCTTACTATTTTTTTTTTCTAGATATTTGAATGGTGGTATTTTCGCAAATACGGAACATCCTTCATTGAACAAGTGTCAGTAAGCCACTTGCGCCCCCTTCTGGGAGGGGTTGACAACAACTCCTCCAACAACTCTAATTCCAGCAACGGGGACTCGGATTCCAACAGGCAGAGTGTCTCAGGTATGGAAAGTTTCTTAAGAAATTATTATGAATATGATCGAGTAAGAATGTCATTAAAGATTAAACTGCAGAAAAAATGAAGTTTATTTTCAGAAGGATTTGAGAAATCTATATTAGAAAAGTAGAGTATAAGCATTGCAGGGAAAGGAAATGTTTATGCTTTAATTTCACTTTTTCTCCTATTTGATTTAGCTTGTGGTCACTTCATTCAATGTTGTCAACCTGAGGCCAGCATCATCGTTGGTAGTTCCTCAAAGCTCAGTGAATGGATACATTTTCTTCCATGATAATTTCAGAACTATCTTTCTAACTAGATCTGATTACTCATCTGGGTTCCTATTCCATTGAAGGTAAACCCCACATTCCAGATTACTTAGCCCAGCATAAACAGATCTAATATGACTTGCCAACTTTAGCACCTGTCACAGTCCACTCCTTTTCTTATATGTCCACCTTGAAGCCACTTTATTTCTTGTACATGCCATGTTTCTCACAACCCTGTGCCTGGAAATCTGTTTTTTTCCCTGTTTATTCATCCATCAAATGTCACCTCCTGTGAAGCTTTCTCTGATAGGTGTACTTTTACTAATCCTTAATATATTTTTCCTTTAGCAACAATTGTCAAATTTTATTGTATTTTTTAAGATACTGACTGCTGTGTCAAAGCTTCTTGAGCATCCTTCACAGCATGTATTGTATCTTTGAAATTCAATGAGAGGATGAGTGTGCATGCTTGTAAAATGAGGGAAGAGTACAATTCCTAGCTCCATCTCTTCACTGACTCCATAAGCATTTCCTAAGCACTTATTATGAACCTGGTTTTGTATTGGCTTTTATGAATATGATGAAAAGTCAGTTCTTGTCCCCACAAAACTCTATTGGAGAAAGCAAAGTGATAAGTGCTCTGATTGTAAGAGGGAAACATACAGTTCTGTGGAAGGCGCAGGAGAGGCTCCTGATCAAACTGGGGGAATGGGTTTGCTTCTTGAAGTGGGAACCAGTTCTGAGACCCAAAGGATGAAGAAGAAGTTAGAGCCAGACTAGGTTTTTTCTTCTCTGTGCAATAGCTCAATCTGTATTTTATAACTGCCTAGCCAGGTTATGGGCATCCGTAGCACTGTACATATATTTTGTTCCCAGTGTTGATTCAATGCTCCTTTAATAGACCCTTTGAATGGTGGTATTTTCACACCTGAGTAGTACCAGGCAGCTCTTGGTACACATTATTTCATTGTAAAGGGTATAGATGTAAAAGATGACATCACCCAGGTGAGAAAATTGTTTGGGACTTTGTGAACTAATCTACCTTATGAAAGAAAGAGAAAGACCTGAGTGAGGCAAACTATTACTTTAACAGCTGTTCTAATAAATGTGGCTTATTTTTGTAATAAGGAACCTTGGGCTCTCAGTCATCACCATCATAAGCATTTGTGGATAATTGCTGCCACTTTACATCTGCTGTGAAGGCCCCACAGATTAAATGTGCCATTTTTGACTCAAGTTACTGTACTCTGAGGGACCCAGGGCATTGTAGAGAATTATCACATTGAAAACAGAAAGCATGCTCATTGAAGGGCATTCTTTCTAGTGAATACATTTGTGGTTTCATTTAAGTCCCTCCTTTCTCTTTACCCTACTTAAACCTTTAGCTGTTTCTTTTGCACTGAAGAGTTCATACTCTTCTTATTATCATTATTATTTCACTCTCTTAGCCGATGCCTTGATTAAGCCTTGTTCACTATGTGGGTCTCTGTGCTGTTCTTCATAAGGGAGAAGCTAAGCCCTTTTGAAAAATATATTCAACCAGGCACCCATAGTCCCGAGTAGTTAAGGAGATCATTATTTTGAGTCTGTGAGTCCTAAATCAGTCTGAGCAGTCAGTCTCAAAGAGAAAAAAAAAAGATAAAAATATATTCAACAATAATAACTGTAGAAATTCTCAGTTATATTTGTATCATGTTTTTACCTGGCAAGAATCAACTTTTGAATATTCTCACTCAATTCCACTAGTGTTTACTAAGTGCCTACTATGCATATTATGCATTCCATATTTCCTTTAATTTCCTGTGAAATAGAGTATTTCATAATAATGTTCAAACATTTACCTTTAGAAAATGAGAATTACCTTGTCTAATTATAGTTTACACTCAATTGTCCCACTTCTTGACATTTGAGTTTTTAATGTTTGTCAAATTCAGTTCAACAAATTTGCATGCTGGTAAGGAAGTACCAGATACCGGGAAACTAATATGCAACTTAAGATTTCTCTCTTGTCTTATTTTGTTTTTGAATAAGAAAAATGCTATACAAGTGCATTATTGCATTTGTCTATATTCTTAATCACTTTCTATTTCCTAGGCTGGTTTCAGCTAACTATAAAGGAAAACTAAGGTCCAAGGCTGAGGAGAATGAGTATATTTTCTTTAAAAGGCTGATTTGTTTTACAATTCCTGTTGGTCTCATAATTTTAAAAAATGATAATTGCATTGGTAACAGAAGGGTGAGTGTTGATTTTCTTGGAGCATTGTGAGATAGCTCTTTACTGCATATTATGTGAAATATATATAATGTGTCCAAGTTCCATGGACATTGGCAAAGTTTATTGACACTGATTATTTGAGAAAATAATTTTAAAAAGTTAAAAATAAGCTGAAAATACCAGTGATAAACTTTGTTTTAAATTAAAACTCAGTATAGCTCTATCGTTGAGAATTGTTTGTTTTGATTAAAATCTGAATGACTTGGTGTACCTAAAGATTTTAGATTGGTAGGGTGAGGAGTGAGAAAGGTTGTAGGGAGCAGGGAAGACTGTGAGTATATTTTAAAACTTTTAGATCTGTGTAAAGTGTCCTGATACAGACATGCTCAAAATTTGCAGTGATATTTATCTGTGGGCCATGGAGAAGTGTGGTCAATGTTGGTTTCTTATGCCAGCCAAACTTCACCATGTGTCTGAAGTTTACATTTGTGAACATTTTCCATGCTTTGCTTAATTTGGGAGCTAAACTTCCCAATGTAAAGTCTGATAAACCCTGCAGATGTATTTTGCCACAATACTGAGTTTCTCACTGCCATTTCTTATTTCACTGCAGTTTGTGATCTGATGATGCCTAGGGATTTAAAATGTGGCCAACTGCTCCATTTTAAGGGAAATGATCCTTGGAACACAGTAACATTATGACTTGGGATGTATGTGAACATCTATTTGATAATTTGCCCTTTTCTCAAATAAGATGCTGTAAAGACAAGGTCTGCAGTATTTACCTTTTTTCCAGATGCTGGAAAAGTACAAGTGCTCTGTCACTTACACATCTTTGCCAAAGTCAAGTTTAAATTCTTAGAGATGCTTTAATAGCCTTTTGGAAAGAACTGGATCTTTAGATACACTCTAGTATAATCACTTGGCTTCCTATCACAATTTATCTTATTTTAATCTTATTTAATCTTCATAAGATCAATATATTTCAAATTTAAATATTTTAATTATAAATTATTCTAATCCATATAAAATATATATTCTGAATTATAAAGTTCATTATACCATTAGAGGCAGTTCCAGCACTGCTATAATAAAGGTAATAAATCGAAAAAAAGCAATGGAGATGAAGAAACGTCCATAGAGAGAAAAAATACTTCCTAAGATCTTCATAGATCCTAAATTGTCATAACATCAGAACAAATGATTTTCTCCCTAGAAATCCACATAGTTCTAATAATCTCTAACACTCTTAGTGCCTGCTGTCAGCTTTACATGATATTATTTCACTTAATCCTTACAATAACCCCATTAAGCAGGTTATGTTATTATCTCCATTTTTTGCTTGAGGAAGCTGAGATACAGGAAGCTGAAGTCATTTGCCCAAAGTCACATGGCTCAGAACCTGGACAGTCTTTCTTCAGAATCCAGGTTCTAAATCATTAACTGAAAAATTTAAGTAACCCTCTCTAGACCTCTGCAAGGTCTATAAAAGTCAGGTTTAATGTAACTATTAAGCAAGTAAAATAGTTTTATTAAAGCTCTGTACCACAATGCATAATGTTATTTCTGAATTGACATTAACTTGACTTACTTTAAAAACAGCTCAGTGGCCAGTGGTTGAGATCGTAGGCTCTGCGGATACACAGATGTGGCCCTAATCTTGGCTGCATCACTTTGACAGTGAGTTATCTTGGTTATGTGATCTAACTTTCCTAAGCCTGAGTTATCTTTTTTTTTATTTTTTTATATTTTTATTTTTGAGCAACCTTGCAAGATTTTAACAAAACAATATAAAATGTGTATAAGATGTGTATATATTCTGGTCATTGCAACTGTCCCCAGGAGTGCCCCCCCCAATTACCCTCCCTTATCCCTCCCTTCCCCTTCCCGTTATAACTCTAAAAATAGTATTAAATTGTAAAGCATTACATCTTATCTGGATTTAATTCATGCTACTAGACCAACTTTCTCATCTTAATATGCAAACAGGGGAATAGCAGTAATATCAAAGTCACAAACATAGTTTGGAAATTAAATGAAGCCTTGCAGAAATATGAAGTCAGAGGACAGACATTTTACAGTGTCTCCCAGATGAACTGAATTCTCAGTGAATATAATTAGGGAGACAACCGCTTAGGGACATAGCTGCCTAGTCAGCTAGGCTTACTCACTAACTGAGTGACCCTTTTACATTCAAGTCTTTCAGTCTTGCATTTCAATATTTCCCTCTGCAAAATTGGAAGTTGTCATGTGTCAAGGACCTTTGGGGTTGCTCTTTAATAGTCTCAGTGAAGGTAAACTGCATGTATACTTGCCAAAATTTAATGCATGTGTTGAAAATGATTATCTTAGCCAATAGTTATTATATCATTCTAAAATCTTTGCCAATAAAATTTATATTCTAGTACAGATTAGATCTCTAGTTAAATGGTTTTTTAAAAGCCTAAAATAATTTTAGGTGCTGGCAAACTTTCATTTAATAAACATATATTTCATAATTTCCATGTTGTTTGATAGAGTTGAATGACTTAGTTCAGAAATGACGAGTGAGAAATATATGACAGATACAATAAAGATTTAACTATCTTGGCAGTATTCTAAAGAAAGCAGTATGCTATCTTGAATAAAGTAGATAAATAAAGGTGGGTACAAAACTCATATTTACTTATACACTTGCTTGTTACATAAAAGAATTTGAAATTGTAACATTTGTTGATTTGAAAGCTATTTACATGTTACTTCAAAAATTTGTGAAATATTTAAACCTCAATTATTTGAAAAAATGTTATTTTTACTCTTAGTTATTGCTTAAAATTGATCTGTATGATATAGAGGAATGGGTATTCATCTCTGAGATACTCAAGCTAATGAATACAGGCATAATCACATGCCAGAAACTGACCTGGGTTATTTCAATGGTTGTAGTACATCTAAAGGTGTTGTACTTTAGAACTAAAGTGTTTAAAAATATTGTGGAAAGGTGACTAATGTTGTCCAGAAGAGTTTTTAAAACTTTCTCTAGTGGTAAATTTAATTAGGAACACACAGGGTTTTCAAATATGTTGTCTCAGGTTGACAAGTTTACTGCATATAGTAGGTAAAAGTTGGACACTAGGCCTTCATCTTATTCACTGTGGGCCTTGTGAACACTATCTAGCTTATCAGTACTTTACTTTTTACTTTTATAAAAGGGTCTAACATATGCCTTCCACTAATTTGTATAAAGGATAAAGATGACTTGAATTTTAAGCCCCTTTATAGAAAGGATCAATGACAATTAAGCTTTATAGCTATGACAAAAGTTGCTGCTACTGCTGTTTATAATATTACCAGATTTAAATTTTTGGGAAAAAGTGGTAACTTTCTAGTGTGATAAATCTTCCTATACTCCACTGATCATCATCCTTCTATTTTTATAGGATCCACTACCCCTTTTTCCCCTCAGTTTGCTCTAGCTTTTGCATATGAAAAAAGTTGGATCCTTAATTTTCTGAGTCTGGTTTATTTCACTTTGTATGATGTTTACCAGTTCCACCCATTTGCCAGCAAATGCACTACTTTCATTCTTTATGGCTGAGTGAAACTCCGTTGTGTAGATATACCATATTTTCTTTATCCATTCAGTGGAGTAGCAGAAGGGGATTGAGGGCAAGGGAGGAGGGTCAACAAAAGGGAGGAACTGCAGAATGAAATTGGCCAAATTATGCTATGTACATATGTGAACAGACCACAGTTAATTTCCTTTTATGATATCTGTAAGGCACCAATTAAAAAAAAAACAATAAATAGCAGGAAGACCAGTGAAATAGAGGAAGGGGAATAGGGCAGGGGTGGAGGGAGAAGAGATAAGAGGAAGTACTTGGGACTGAAATGGAGCAAATTACTTTCCACGATTTTCAAAATGAACTCTACTATTATGTATAGCTGTAATAAATTAATAAAACATCTTTTATTTTATATATTTTAAAGTTTCTGGGAATAGGAGTGGTCTATCATGTTTTTTATTTTAGAGAGAAAATGTTTCATAGTTAAGTAAGTAAGTTGGACATAGAGTTTAAATCTTTTCTTAAATCTTCATATTTGAATGTTTGGCTTTTATACCCTTTGTCCATATCACTAAACCATATCAGGTAGCCTAATCTGTATGGAGTATGTTCCCTAGAGTGATTCCAGACTGAGAGTTTTGTAGTAAAGATAAGATGATGGAACAGAACAGCAAAGAAGAAATTAATATAGCAGTAAGCTAATTTAAAGGAAAACTTTGATCTGAATTTATATATGACCTCTAGATTGCTTATTTCTTTAAAGAAAGTAGCCTGCCCTGCATCTTCAATTTAAAAGTTTTATCTTATGGAGATATTTCTTTTGTGCTTCGTTGTATGTTTTTTCTTATGTAAAACAGTAGACATCTGTCACAGTTATTTAGATCTTCATTTCTAAGTTTCAGGGACAGTTGAGAACTGAATACAGGACACATGTATGAGACCAAGAATTTTTCAAAGTTCAGTTCTTTAACAGAAGTCATAAAAGCAATATTTCATAGTGTTTGCTGCACCCCCTGCTGGCTGCTAGTGGCACTTCCTAAATAAAGGTAGCATCTTACATGCTGCTCCCTGAGCACTTTTAGGTATACTGTTTCACTTTAGGGTTATTTTTTGTTTAGGAATACATTAGATTTCAACTGATACATAATAGATTTAAAATTTTTAATCAAAGGCAATTTTATTTCTAATTTACCAGTTAATGTTTGAACAGTGCTTATCCTTCTGGGAAGTACTTGTTGGAGATAAAATGTTTGCCACAGTCTCTTTACTATATTTCAGATGAAATTCTATAGGGAGGAGGTATCTCTCCAAATGTTCCTGCTTTGTTGTAAATAATTCTACCACAAGCATCCTTGTGCATAAGTCTCTTGTGTGTTTATTATATGCCAACTACAAACCTTGCTTTAAGATGAACAATTCTAATCTTGAAAGAATTTCTCTAAGGAAAAACCTCACAGTGGTGAGGTCCCGAGAGATGGAACAACTAGAAAGACATAGATCAATGTTGTGTGGCTCACTAGGGTTTCTTGAGCCTTGATCTGGACTCAGTGTGTTCATGACCTCTTTGTGAGGCTTTATGCTTGGAGAAAAAGGTAAGTATTTAAGGGAAGCATAATTTTGGAATTAGTTTCACATGGACAGTCAACAAATCTCACTTTCTCAAGAACAAAATTCAGAGATGCTGCACCAAGTGAACAAATATCATTTCCTAACTGACAGATTAGGCTAAATGTCAAAAAATTTAGGAAAATTATTTAAAAATATTAATTAAATTTAAAGTGGGATCCTATCCTAATTTAAAAGTAAATCCATAGGGCTGGAGTGGTGACTCAGCAGTTGGAGCACTTGCCTGGCATGCCCAAGGACCCGGGTTCAAACCCCAGTACCACATACACAACAAAGTGTTGGAGAAATGAAGGGCAGATGAAAAAATAAATAAAGCTGACTCTCTCTCTCTCTCTCTTTCTCACTCTCTCTCTTAAAAAAAAGATAAATTCATCTTTAAATGAAAGTGTATATTCCTGTTAGGTGTATACCCTTCATACACTATTTTAAAAACATTTACTGAGATGATACACAGTATTCTCACATTGCTTTATGCTCTCCATGATCACACTGTGTTGTAATTGATGTCTTATTTGATGTTCCCTTGGGTGCTCACATCAGTGCTCATGGGATGGAGAAAGGTCGATGTTGGATGTACAGGACTGAGGATAGAACTCTAATGAATCCCAGCATGGTCTTTAGTGTTTTTTGGATTTCTGCAGTAATTTTGTGTGTGTGTTTATGTCTCTGGTTGTGTTTTTGACTGATTACACTCAGACACACGCACATATACATACTTACACAGGTTTTTTATTATCTAATGAAAATATATTCATCCAAAGAAATCTAGTATTATGAATCAGTAGAAAATCTTAATCATAGGATATTTTTAAAAATTATGTCTTATTAGTCACATACTTACAGTAATGCTGTCTTGAAGCTACTGATCAACTTTTCTAAGTCCAAGTCCCATAGTTTTAATTTTCTGTGGAACTTGTGTAACCAAGAAGGTGTAATTTATTAGTAGCTACCAGAATATTAGCATGATGATTAGCATATGTGCCCAAATAAATAAATGTTAAAATGCTTTAAAATGACTTCTTTTTGCAGTGTTTTCCCTGCAATAGTGGTAATTTCATTAAGTTTCTTACTACTCTTTTACAGGAAGACAAAGCAAACTGGTGAATTGTCACATAATCTTAAATATGAGTTTAAGGCTCTGTGAGTTATACTGTAGAACTTATGTGTAGTTTGTCATGTATGGTGTTATTGTGAGATATATTTAAGAGCAACAGAAAGTGGCATTATTTCTTCCTGTACCTTTATACTAAATTTTAGAAATAAGTTCATAGAATCTGTTCAGGTTTCTTAAAATAACTATAGAAGTTATGAAGTGGATGATTTTGTCATATATTTTGATTTGGCAAATGAGGAAACTTGGGCCCAGAAAGATTAGGTGAAACTTTCCAAAGTCCTAATGACAGAGCCACATTTTCTGATTAACCTGTCAGAATTTTTCTCCATAGCTTCCCACTGTGAAGGATAGAGAAAAAATTATCTTATCGAATGGCCAGGAAGGGTGTTTTGCCAAATTAATTAGCTTGTAATGTTACTGAACTTACGTGTAACATTTTCATATTTCTCTTTGTTGCAGAATGCAAAGTCTGGAGAAATCCACTAAATTTATTTAGGGGTGCTGAATATAATCGGTAAGCATTTTGACAGCTCTCTGATTCAGAGAGCAAAGACAGCAGCAGATGTTTTTTTCTGGTTCATTTAGAGGTCATGTTACAGTGTTTAGAGTTTCCATTTTTTAAAATTCTAAAATGTTTTGATATTTCTGTTTCATAAGTAGTTTAACTTTGGATTTAAGACAATGTACAAAAATGTATAGTTTTTATAAATTTTCTATTATAATCATTCTTTTCAGTATGCATTACACAATTAAAAATTTTGAAGCTTATCTGGAATATTGTTATAAAAATGCCAGAGAGGTTATATTAGAATTTAATTTAGTGCAGTAATTAGGCAAATCAGAACTTCCATAGCTTTTGGGAAATATCTGTTCACAATACTAATTAGGGAAGGTTTTCATTAGCAAGGACTAGTAAAACTTTAAGGCAAAAATGCAGGGGGAAATGTTTGCTTTTTTCCTTCTTTTTAATTCCTGAAAGGAGAACAGGATGACTTTTTAAAAGTGTTTTTTATATTCATTAGAAAGCTGTTTTAGTATTCGGTTAATGGTTTGTATTACAGCTCTCTGCAGCTTGCATTTTTCTAGGTCTTGCTTTCCTCCCTCAAAACTCTCTGGCCATCTTCCTTCCCCTTTCCAGGTACACCTGGGTGACAGGCCGAGAGCCTCTGACTTACTATGACATGAATCTTTCTGCCCAAGACCATCAGACGTTCTTTACTTGTGACTCGGACCATCTTCGTCCTGCAGATGCAAGTATGGAAAATCCTTCACTGGGCGGGAGGGTTTTTCAACTTGTTTTAAGTACAAAGGTTTCTACTTTTAGAATATCTGCTCTATAAAAGCCCAATGAATAATATATATTAAATTTCTGATTGACAGTAGAATCCCGAATTCTGATGTTTAATGTTTTTTTCTGCATTGAAATATCAGTGTATAATTGAAGCTTATCATAATTTAGAACATGATTTTTAAGAAAATATATCAAAGTTGGATTGATATATTTTGAAGACATGTAAATCTTAAATGAAACTAATTAAATTCATGGTTAAGATAGAATGGTATAATTGCCTCAATGTTATTTTAACTAGAAGTTGGGATTCATTGAACCTAAATGATTAATGAATATATTTTAGTAACTTATATGCCTATTTATAGGTTCACTAACTTTAAGTGGGGACATGGCCTTGGCTACTAGTCTGTATTTTCCTCCCTAGAGAAGACTTGGTTGAGCATGCATTTTACACTGCTTAAGTTCCAAATAATCTTAAGTTAAGCTTAGTCAAGTAAATAGATGAAATTTTTTTTTATAAAAGGAAGTTCTACATGCTTTTAAGAAACTGATTTGTAGAATAAAAATTTATCAAACAATTTGATCATCAATTAGAAACAATGATACTGCAGCCTTTGAAGGTAAATGGTGGCTATGGAAGAAATTATGCTGAGTGATATCAGCATAACCCAGAGAACCAAGGGTCGAATGTCTTCACTCATCTGTGGAGGCTGGAACTAGACCCTGGCGATGGAGAAAGGTGGTCTATTATCATGTGTTAAATCCAGATAAGGTGTAGTGTTATACAACCCAATACATTTTTAGAGATATGTGGGAAGGGGAAGGGAGGGATAAGGGTGGGTAATTACGGGGGGCACTCTTGGGGGTAAATCTAATCTTCAGAATCTATATACATTTTATATTATTTTGTTAAAAACTTGTATGGTTGTTCAAAAAATAAATTTCTCAATAAAAAATCGAACAAATTAAATAATGAGATTATGATTCTTTGCTTTTTAAAGTTGCTGTTTACCATAGCAGAATATCATAGTATGATAAATATTACTAAGCATTAAGCTTCTTTCAATATAGTCACATGCTGGTCTGATACATAGAAACTAGATTTGCAGACAAAATTGAAGAATAAGTATACATGTTAAGAAAAAGCCTAAAGCACCTCTTTCTGACCCAACTTATAATTCCTCAAATGGTTTCAGAATATTCTGATATCCAGAGCCTATAGCAAGTGTATAAGAAAATGACTGATAGAAATTATGTTGTGTCTAAACAGAATGAAGAAATTAGTATCAATGTCATTTTAAAATGTGTAAAATCATGTGTATTCTCTTAACAAATATTAATGTGCAAAAGAAAAATCTCTTATAATGCCTTTTCTTTTTTAAAAAATTTTGTCCTTTAGCTTTTTTTTTTTTTTTTTTAAGCGAGAAGGGCAGTGAGAGAGAGAGAGAATCAATTTTTATTGAGTTTTTCCACATGGCTTCCGTTGCTCTGACACACAGTTGTGTACATGAGTGGGTGCTGAGGTTTGAACCCGTGTACTTGCTCGTGCCAGGCAAGTGCCGTAACCACAGAGCCACCGCTACAGCCCCGTAATGCCTTTTCTTGATTTCTTTAGTCTATAAGATTTAGATCTGTAGTTATATGAGCATACAAACCAGGTTGATATCATCAATGAAATAGATAAGTAGAATACATTTGTGTGACTTTGTAGATTTGAACTCACTCTATTATTGATAATGAAAGTCTCTTATAATTCAAGCTAAAAGCTATTAATCTGTCTTTTGCCCTATATTGAGTCTTCCTAATTATATGTACCGATTGACTTGCTTTTTTCTCTTGTTCTAAAATAGTAATGCAGAAAGCCTGGAGAGAAAGAAACCCCCAAGCTAGGATTTCTGCAGCTCATGAAGCCTTGGAGATAAATGAGTAAGTGGAGGGAAAATTTTGCTATTAAAGAGGGAAATCTCATCTTTTGCTAAATATATTCAATTCCCATTGATGGGATGCTTCCATTAAACTGTGCATTAGAGGATATTTTGGGGGATATTATTTTATAAATTTTTCTTTTTATGAAGGACAGCCATGTGGAGTTGGTTTTAGTCATTTTAGAGAGCAGTGCAGTGGCTTGGCTATGACCCTAAATTAAATCCTTCAAGGGATGTTGTGAGAACATAAAATAAATGCAATTCTTTACATGTTTAAAGCATTTTGACAGGGAAATTTTTCCAGATGTAGAATGCTTATCTATCCTATCACATTTTCTTGGTAGGACTTCTGGTGGGGTGGGGGAAATATAACAAAGACATAAAGTGAAAAAATAACAGAATTATTTTACAATCAGGGCAAAGATAAGAGGAAATGCTGTCCTTGTGTTATTAAACATACTATGGGTTACCAAGGAAGGTGGGGAAATCTCTTCTGGAGATCTCAGAAATGAGAAAGATTCTTAAAGTCAGAGTCATAAAAACTTAGGGTTGGCAGAGACCTTAAAGGTCACTTAGCTCAACCACCCATCTGGTGCTTGAATCACCTCGACATTATCCTTGCCAAGTGGTCATTGTTAAAGTATTTTATGATTTTTCTGAAAAAGGTTACAGAATCTTCTCCAGAGGTCTTAAAAAGAAAAGAAAAAAGATTCACTTGATATTTGGAAATTCTGCCATTGTAATCGTTTGATCTAGATGGTTTCTGATTCTGTCATGCAAACATATATTTACTTCCTACTTTCTTGTCATCTGCAAATTTGATATGCCTGCCTGCTGTGTGTCATACATGTTGCTGAGGAAAGTATTAGAGCCGAGAGGAGAACCCTGTGACATGACCTATAGAAACATGTAGATTCATGTCTTCATGAGTCACCATTCTTTGGTATTATTCAGCTGATTACTGAGCCACCCAGTTACACTGTGATTCAGCCCATAGTTCTCAGTTTTGATCTTAATGCCAGTTGTAACTGTGGATCTTTAATTTATAGTAAATTTATTACAGGAAACTAAATTAGCACAACTCAATTATTTTAATGAATTTAAGCTGGTTTCTAGTGGTTACTACTTTCTTTTTAATGCGCTTGGAGACCATCTCTTTAATAATTAGAATATCTTTCCAAATTACATCTCTATAGTTTGGGAAGTTAATCTTCTTCCCTTTTAGAAAAGTTATACTACATTTGTCATCTCATCTTCTGGTGCCTCTCCATTCTTGGTGATTCCTCAGCTATCCACAGGGAGCAATTCCATGACCTTCCTGCAAGGTCTGTTGGTTTCCTGGGATTTGCCCATCCCAGTATAGTAAGTTGTTTAGAATGGATCAGTTATTTGCTATCTTGCATCTTTTTATTCATTTTAGTGTTTAATTTCTTCTCCCTTTTTAAGTCTGATAATCATTCTCCTTGATAAAGAAGCCAGGTACAAGATGGTTTTTCTTTCTCTTTATTATCTACTGCTGTTAACCACAAACCTTCTCTGTGTTGTTGGTGGTGTTTGTCTTTTTGCTTATTTGTTTTTGTAGTGGTTTTGGAGAAATGGGGATGGTGATGGAGTCTTAAACTTAATTTTAAAATAAGGAATAGGTAGTTGTATTAGTTTCTTTTTATTATTATTTTTTTCGTTGTGTGTGTGTGTTTTGTCTTTTAATTTGGAGTTTTAGCACTCCTGACAATAATCTTATAAATTCGCTACACTCTCTTAGAGCCCTTCATTACATGCCCTCTTTCCATCATTTTTTTACATGTCTTTTAAGAACTCTGACCTGGGAGAGATCTCTGTGGAGCTGTGTTTTAGTTACTTATGTGCCACCCCTGTTCTTCCTGAGGGTCATTTGTGTTTGTTGTTACAGTGGAACATTTGGAAGCTGCTTAATCCTCTTAAACCATTTTTTCTTCTGAGTCTCATGCCATTGAATCATGCCTCTTTCTTTTGAATTTTTTGAAGTCCACCTCCCCTTCTTTGATTACCCTGTACTCCAAAATGACATAGTAACTCTCTCTGAATGTTCCTATCAATTTCCATTTCACCAACTATTTTTTTCTTCTTGGTCAGAATTAGGTCCAGAGTTGAAGTTCCCCTAATTGCTTCCTCTACCATCTGGGAGATAAAATTGTTACCAAAGTAAGTCAAGAACCTGTCGGGTGCCCTACTTTTAACCAAATGAGAGTTCTAGCAGATATCTGGATGGTTGCCACCCCCATCACCGTACTTTCTTGCTTCTGTGTGTGTGTTGTGTTGTGACAAGGATGCTTCATCTCTCTCTTCCATCGAGCTGAGCAGTCTGTTCTGTACTCCGCAACCATTAGCACTTCTGTTGTTCTCTCCTTTTTCCTTCACTCACCAACTCTTAGCATGTTTCTACCCCAGACTCATGAGTTTCCACATAGATGTATGTTTCTTGGCCAGTGGTTCTACTCTGCCTCTCCCCCTAAGAATACTGTTTGAAATATATATAACAAAAGCAAGCAAGCTAGCTCCAACCATTCTTGAGTTCCCAAGCCACCCACTGCAGCCTTATGCCTAATTCCTCTGATATTCTGACTACCATTCAGTGTTATAATCTCAATTTCACTGCATTATCCTTGATCCATATTTATATGCTGGCATCTGAAGCCTTAAGTATTTTCTCTGATGCCTGCCCCAGTTATGTTCTCCAGTGAATCACTGGACAGTTTCAGCATCATTACTGTTCTTTCTCAGCCATATATGCTGCCCTCCATAGTAACTGATTATCCAGCTCCTTTTTTTTTTTTTTACCCCCTGGGCATTTTTCTCCCAACCTCACCCCATTCAGTTTAAAACTCACTTAATGGTTCCTGCCTGAAATTAGAGGGACTGGCTAAAAAATTTACAAGACCCCATCCTCAAGACTAGTGATCCCACTCCGCACATTAGCTGTGAAGTTCAGGCTCCTTTTTTCCTAGTTGGATTTTGGAGTTTATGAATAGTAAAAGTTACATTGGGTTTTGCTTTCTGTTTATTTTCTCTCTTGTGGTCTGATGGAGATATGCAGGGAAATGGCTGCAGAGAGGCAATGGGGAAAAGGGAGTGACTGGGTGGGAGCAGATCAGGACCTGTGTGGTCTGTTCTGGCCTTGCCATTTCCTTACTACTTCCCTTCCATGAAAGTGGGTTGTTCCTTGTATGATTTGGAAGGTTTAAATGTCCAAGAGCCCTATTTGTTCATTAGTTAATTGCATATCCTTTCTGGCTTCCTACCTTAGAGGGTTGTTGAAAGGATTATTTGAGGTGATACATGTTAAGGGCCTGGTACAGTGCTTAATATATAATAAGCAATTGATGGCAGCTTGTTGTGTGAGATTTAATAATTCTTAGCTACTGCAGCTGAGTTGGATTTCAAGCACTGTAGAAACAACATAGTATCTGTAGGTTTCTCTAATATTTTCTGAAGAAGAAAATCAGTGCTACTATGAAATGTTAAAGCACTGTTTTTATAAGTGGGTAACTTGATTTAAGGAGTTTCTCACTGTGAAGAAATCCTTAGATTGAAGAGCATCTGAATTTCTTAAACAAAAGTAAACTTTTATATAATACCTCTAACTTTTAGTGTTGGAAGGAGATCTTAGTAACTGCTGTTATCCTCACCATTAGTGCTGACTTTTGTTGAGCACATACCACATGCTGGCTACTGTACTGAGCACTTCACATGCATCCCCTTGTTTAACCTTCACAGCAACTCTGTGAACCAATAAATTCCATGTCATGCTCCATCAGGGAGGCAGAGTAATAACTTGCCCAAAGTGATGCACTAATAAGGGGCAGCATCCATATATGAGCCCCATACTCCTAACACTACACATCTTTCCTCTCAAGCTAAAATATAGACATTTCTCTTGTGCCATTATTTTATGTCAACAGCTACAAACAGGTGCATGAACCAGTTGGCCATTCTGCATGTTTTGGCGTAACTCCTTGCCCTTATGCATGAATTCCTCCGGTCTGTGACCATGTCCTTGGATTTGTAATTGATGGTGATTATTATCTGAATGGACAGGTGTGCAACTGCTTATATTCTCTTGGCTGAAGAAGAAGCAACAACTATTGCTGAAGCAGAAAAACTATTTAAGCAGGCCCTGAAGGCTGGAGATGGCTGTTACCGGCGTTCTCAGCAGCTACAGCATCATGGATCCCAATATGAAGCTCAACATAGTAAGGTTTCCTCCAGGTTGATGCATTGGGGGATCAGAATTTTAAAGCAATTAATCAGGGCAAAATTTAAGTCCATTTCAAAATTTGGTTCTTCTAGAAGAGAACAAATACTGGCTTTTGCTTTTCTTGTTTTATTATTTTTCTTACAAGAGCACTTTGTATACAGTTAGTTTCATTACTGTTTATGTTCACATTCTCTTATTTTGCCCGTAGACTCCCAGAGCAAGAAATAAATGTCAGTAACCTTTAACATTAACCTGTTTTGCCCCAGAACTCTTACATGTTTGTTTATCACTTACTTCTCTGTCTCTTAACTTCGAGTTTGAAAACAAAACTTAAATTAGTGTTAATATTATCAAAGGTTTTATATTATAGTCTTCCATAACATGGGTTGAAATAGCCCCATTAAAAATACAACAGTTATTGGTCATTGTATCAGCATTTAGATCTTTTTTAAGAAAATTTGAGATTAGCTTATGGAGAGTAATAACCATGAGTTCGTATTATTTGTTTTTACATTAAAATTTAAGATAACTCTTTAAAATCTAAGCCTTTTCATTTCAGTACACTAAACTAAGAGCCAGTATTATTTTGGAACAACAGTATAGAAATCAGATAAAATTATTTCTGAAATTCCCTGAGCACCTTGTCTCATCTTTGTTGGTTGTTTAAACAGAAATTCATTGATTCTCCTGGGAGAAAAGTTTGTATGGTTTCACCAAAATATATGTTGTTTCCTTAAAGTGAAATTTTTCACATCATTTCTCCCTTCTTCAATTTGGAGAGTAGGAGTGTACCTCCTTCCTACTTGAGTGTTCCTCCTTCCTACAATTAAATATTAATATTGAACTTGGATGTGTTTTAGGTGCTGACTGCATTAGTCTCTTTGACTAAGGTGCCAGCAAGATCTTTACATTATATTCTTCACATACATGAATATGTCTATATAATCCATCTAAACACAGATTTTAATTTTTATTCTTCAGTGGATATATATATTAATGAGGCATGTAATCACCATGTATATTTGGCTTTTTAAAAACAGTATAATTCAGTGTGTTTTTAAAGACATGTAATAAATGTCTATTTGGTGAACCAAATGGAATTTAATATGTAGAATTACATAACCTGTGCTACAACTTAAGAAATTTTCTTTCTTTTTTTCTCCAAATTAAATCCTTTCAACCTGTTGCCTAAATCTATCCAAAAAATATAATCACATCTTTAAAATAATTTGTAGGTACTTGGCAGTTTTTCAGCACACATCTTGATCTCATTGTTTAAAATTTGAAATGTTCAGACTTGGTCTTAACATCTTTTAATAGCTGCATATTATACATGTACTTAATCTATAACAGGTGTGTCATATTTTTCTCAAATATGGTAATTTTATTGAGGATTACCCATATGCATGTTCTCACTGGTCTGGAAATGTATCCAAAAAGACATATAATTAAATAAAAGATTAAGACAAGAAGTTGTTAATGTACTTTTTAAGGGCCATTTTAGTGACTATTGTTATAACTATTTAACTTGTCGATGCTTTCTTCAACACTAGGGTAGTTTTTCATTTTGTTGCATACTCTATTGTCATATCTGGAATGTGTTATATTGTCATCTAAAATTGACTGCTTTGGGGACCTGGAGATGATTATGATGTCACTAGTGTTAGAGAAAGAATAATATGAAACAGAAGTTCAAGATGAGGCTTCTCCAGACTGAATGTCAAGAATTAAAAAAAAATAGTTCATCAGGATGCAACCTGAGGTTCACCTTTTTGCAACTTTACAAAAAGCATGTATACTCAGAGAACATGGAATTTTTGTTTGTAAACTGGATTAAATGTGGGTACATTCATTTTCCCAGCCCTTTGTGGCAAAAGGTTTATTTATGAAATATTCATCATCCAAATTCAGAAGTATGAATTTAACAAGTCACAAGATTTGAACTTTGAGAGTCTAAGCACTTTGACTTTATTCTGTATCCATCCTGCCATTAACAAAGTTGTCAGTGCCTCTGCCCATAAGGAAAAGCCATTGGCAGAGTCTCTTCTCACTGAGGTTTTTCTTGAAGGGCAGGGCATTTGAGCTTCTGCATTTTTTTCTGGCTGCTCAACTGAAAGCTCTTGTTTTTTAAATTTTTGGTGTTTTATATCTCCCTCTTCAGGACGAGACACCAATGTCTTGGTCTACATCAAAAGAAGGCTAGCAATGTGTGCCAGAAGACTCGGGAGGACCAGGGAAGCGGTGAAAATGATGAGAGATGTGAGTTTGAATTCGTGTTTGGGGTCAGGGGCAATGCGCCTGGCTCAGGGCTGCAGGAATCCACTGAATGGATCCAGCAGATGCAGCCAGTGATGGTGTGGTAGTCTACATGCTGCAGGGCCAGCTCCCAGCTGCCTGAATGAATGTCCTTATACAACTTACTCAGCTTCTTTGCCCTGCTTACCTCATCTGTAATATAACAGTAACAGTCCTCAGAATAACTTATGGTTGCTCTAAGAATCAAATGAAATAGTGTATGCAAAACCTTTAATATAGTGACTGGTACGTTTTTTAAAAAAACCTCAATATATATCCTTATTAATAAACCTCTGGGAGAGAAGCTGGCAACCAGTAAGAGGTCAGCCATTTTAGTTAACTCTTTCCATGTTTAGTGGTGAGGAAGACTTGAAAAAAGTACGGGTCTAATTATTACACTTTGGTGATATTATGAGCTAGTCCTTGTGTGTCATTGCAAGCATTTTCCTAGTT
Source organism: Aplodontia rufa (assembly GCA_004027875.1). Taxonomy (NCBI): domain Eukaryota; kingdom Metazoa; phylum Chordata; class Mammalia; order Rodentia; family Aplodontiidae; genus Aplodontia; species Aplodontia rufa. Next base: position 2,470 of record PVKS010024788.1, on the reverse strand, counting down.
TCTTGAGGGGGTACTTTACTATCTGTAGTGAACATAATAATTAAGAAGAATGTAAAAGTTTGAAAACAAAAGAGAATCTAGAGGACTTAGATAACTGTCCAAGGGGCAAGATCTAAGTGGCATCTTGCTCAATGCTAGGCACCTGGGTTTAAGCATAGGACTGTGCACACTTAGTGAGTCTTTTCTTAGCTTGTCTCTGGAAGGGCAGTCTCTCATGAGAATTTTCAGGTACTCTTTGGAGGAAGAAGCTTGCACTCAAAGCCCTCCCCAGTTATTTCTACAAGTAATAGCACAATGTGAAGTCCCAGGTGAGACCTGTGCTTGGGTCTATCCATGTCATTAAATGGCAGTATAACCCCCAAATCTGAGGAGAGGAACAGGAGGAGAAAGATTATGAAGGTGATATATGCTTACTCAGGATTAAATTATTTTGTTTGAATTTAAAGAACGAGCTATAGCGTAAGAGGTAATTTGAAGAAAAAGAGATTTCTGCAAACATGAACTTGCTCTAAAAGTGAAATTCCTTGATATAGTTAAGAAACTGTGCTAATCACTTTGGCTCTGAAGGACCTGGGGACTTTGTGAACAGATGGGATATTTCTCTATTTTAATCTGGTGCAACCACATTCCACCTTTAATTAGGTGTTTTATTTTATTGCCTCTTCTTAACCTTATTAGCCTGGAACAGTAGGTATACATGGAGGATCAGATTTTTTTGATTTTATTCATTATGTCTTTAGTAAAGTTCATAGGGAAACCAAGTTCTGATCATTTTGATTTGCTACTTCTATCAGTCTCATTCTGCTTAACATTTTCAGTCTATACATATGAAATTTCATGATTAAAATCAATAGATCTATTTACCACATATCTACTATGTGGTATCAATATCACTTCTTGTTTAACATAACTTTATATTTACAATTCTGTTTATTGACCTCTCCCAAATATGGGTTTGGGGAGACAATCTAGGATGCAGTGGAAATAACACTGGATAGAGTCAAAAAACCTGGATATGAATCTCATCTTTGCTCTTTATTGGTTTTGTAAACCAGGGCAATTTAAGTTCCTTTTATGGGCTTTTTATTTAGTCTTCCATAAATTAGGGATGATGATTCTTACCTAAAAGAGCATTTGATAGGGAATTAAATGAGGTAATGTGACAATACCTGGCATATAATAAGCATATTTACAGTTTTTTCCCTATTATATAATTTACTTGCCTATAGACCTGATGGACATCTTGAGATAATTCTCATCTTTCTTTTTTTAGTTAAAAAATAAAAACATTTTAAATGTATATTTTTATTTAATACACAATTGTACATATTTATGGGGTACAGCATGATATTCCAATACATGTGTAAATGGGTAATGATTAGATCATGGTGATTGGCGTGTCCTTCACCTCAAACTGACTTGTTTTTCTTGAATAAATCAGTCAAGGAAGTAACCTCTAACACATGTACATGCATGCATCGTTTTTTATGCATGTTTGTGTCTATATAGATTGATGTGCTTTTTTCATTACATTCCTAAAGCAACCTGTCATAAAATACCAGTACATGTTGCCTTTTCTCTTTGGAGCACCCAGGAGATGTGGGCCTACTAATGTGACAGTCCCTGAGGGACACTGTCAGACATGGTGATAGGCTTTGAAGAAAACTATTCAAAGTGTTCTTTCCTTCGGACACGCCTTCTGTCAATCCTTGCACCCCAAACTGGAGCAGAGGGTAGACATCTTTCTGTAGAAGCTGCAGCTGTGCATGCTTCAAAGGAGATGGTCACTAGCTAGGCCTGGCATTGTGCCTCTGCTCAGGTCGAGGGTCAAACTTCACCATGGGTTCACTCCTGTAACAACATGTACACGAACCATCTTGCTGTAAAACTTCCTCTGATAAAATAGCACAGTGGATTCCAAGCAGCCTGCTGATAAAGCATTAGGCATGGGGATCCAATTTTTCATTAAGACAATCATCCTCTCCCCATGTACATGGATTTAAACTTCCCTAGAAAAGATTTTGAAGTGGAAATGGGAGTCAGATTGCCTTCCATGTAGAAAGCAGTGTCATTTAAAAAACTTCTGTGGAAGCCACTTAAAGAAAGTCAAACCATTAGCTAGTGAGATATCCTGAAAGAGAGGGAAGGGTTTTGGGGAAGGAGGTTGGACATAATTTCCTACATTTCCACGACTCAGGACTGTGCTATGCTCAAATAAAGCATTCACACTGTCCATGAAGTACCGATGAGGTAAACGCACATTGACTCATACTATCAAGATTCAGCTTCTCATTTTCTAAAGCAATACATTAAGCATTTTGTTTCACCAGGTTGTTTTTAGGGGAAAAAAATGACTTTAATTAGCTCTCTTTTGCAATCAAGAATATGGAGGTACCTTACTGCTGGGAGTGGGAAAGACAGCATGCTGGCTTTTAAACTTCACTGTAAGGTGATGTTTGCTATTCAAAAT
>PVKS010024787.1:0-30645 GCA_004027875.1 Aplodontia rufa | reverse complement strand
AATAAAAATCTCCCCCAAATTTTATTCCTGACCTTGGTGGATGGTCTTTTGACCCACAAATATGTACAACATATATTTTTAAAAACAAATAGTCATCAATCATTTAAATTATTTTAGAATAAATAATTTTTCCTCTGAAAAGCTTTATATATATTGCAATTATTTAAATTAATCATGGACTTAATAAATGTTCAGTGACAACTGCTTATTAATTGTAGGCAATCATACATTTTTAGATAATATTCTTTACTAGCATATTAAAGATTGAGTGGTACAGCCTTGTTCAAAGTCTATATATATATATATATATATATATATATATAATATGTAGTTGTTACACATTGGGTTCCACACATTTGTATTTATGTAAGTATGTACATAATTTCATATGTATGTGTTCATATATATGTATATGGGTGTCTATTTAATCTATCTAAATTGTTTTGGCATTTACGGTTTTATTTAAGCACAAAGTGTGGACATGAGCTGGGCATTCATTTTCTTTGCTATCAGGCCTAACTTTGAGATGGGAACCTGATGGGCATCTGCAGTGCTTTCTCCATACTGGATTTATAAATTTTGGAGAAAACACTTTGCTCAATGTCTGCACAGTAAGATTTATTGCACATCAGCAGCAATTTCAGCTCCTTGATGTTTTAGGGTAGAAAGGTCTGGAAACCACTGGGAAGGCTGCGGGTGTTTTCTTGTTTCTTCCATGTCAATGTTGGGCTTCGATTTTTTGTTGTTGTTGTCCTTTCTTCAATGTGGTGCTACATGCAAACACAAACACAGAGTCGGGTCCTAGCCGAGGAGAACTCATTCTCTCAGTGGCAACACCAATGCTCACACACCAGAAGTAAGCCAGTTTACAGGAGCTTTGGAAGCAAGACAGCGTAATATCTGCTTATTCGGTACTTAAAAAAATCAGAAAGAAAATAAATTATCCACTTTTGAATTAATTTATCGAATTCATTTTCTTTCCACATACACAGAACAATTAATGCTGGATATAAATGAAAAACTATTTAATTCCATCACTTTTATTTTCTTATTTGTTATGCTTTGTCATATCAAACGTGATATGGCTTACCTCAAAATTACCTCAAAATGGCTTATCTCCAAATTTCAAAGTCTTTTTATACATTTTACCCATGTTTAAAAATTCTGAGTTTTTGAAAATCAGTTATAAAAATTTCAGGTTCTAATGATCATTCTTATCAAGACCAGAGAGTCATCTATTAGAAAACATACCCAGGTGTTAGCCACAAAAACACTAGAGAAAGGTAAGAACAAACAATAAAAAGACAGGCTGTGCAGAATCTCAGATTAGAATCTCAATTTATCAAATTTGTAAAAATAGTAAAAGAGAAAACAGACTTTTCAGAGCTTGCCTAATGTTTGTCTAAATTAGGTAAATGATTTTTTCATGCTATTAATTATAATTAGTATTGACAATTTAAAAATTGAATAATTAAAGAGTTTTATAAGTGTACATCTATGAACTTTCCACAACCAATTAAGAATGTCAGAAAATACACAAAATGAATATCAGGCTTTATCAGATTCTTTCATCTTTACCTAAAGTTTAAGACAGAAATCCAAATAACTTACATAATTGTTCAGAAACCTGCAAATTAAATGAATAACATACACAAACATGCTTGCATTATGATATATCTCATGTTTTATAGCTGTTGTGGTTTGGATGTGAGGTGTCCCACAAAAGCTCATGGATGAGACAATGGAAGAAGGCTAAGTGGTAGGATGATTGTGTTTTGAAAGCCTTAACTCAATGCGTGAATTAATCCCTGATAGGGATTAACCGTGAGGTAACTGAAGGTAGGTAAGTGCGATTGGAGGAGGTGGGTCCCTGGGGGTGTGCCTTTGGGGTATGTATTTTGTTTCTGGCAAGTGGAACACTTTCTTTCTGCTTCCTGATCACCATGTGAACCATTTTTCTCCACTACACTGTTCCACCATGATGTTCTACCTTACCTTGAGCCTCAAGGAATGAAGCCAGCCTTCTAGGCACTGATATCTCTGAAACCATGAGCCCCCCAAATAAGCTTTTCCTTCTCTAATTTTTACTGTCAGTTCTTTTAGTCACAGCAGGAAACAGCTGACTAAAACAATAGCATGTTCTCAGCCATCCTCTCCTACAATCATATACCAAATCAAGAAATGGTTTATTTTACATTTTTCCTAATAAAAGGCACCACAGAACAGATAAATGGAATTGTAGCCACTTCAGCTTTATACAATAATACAAACCTTAAATGAATTAAAGCTGCTTTTTCTATCCATTTTTAATTTTGCTTTCAATGGTAACTTGTATTTGTCAGCTTTTCATTGTGACCAAAATATCATCTTAAAGAACATCTTAAAGAAGAAAATTTTATTTTGAGTTCAAGATGTCAGATGTTCAATTAATAGTCAGCTGGCTCCATTGCTCTGGGCTGGAGATGAGGCAGAATATCATGGGTAGAAATGAATGCGGAGTAAATTTGTTCATCTCATGGCACCTGTGAAGCAGCGAGCAAGTTTGGAAACAAGAATAAATATATTACCCAAGGTCAAGTCCTCAGTGTTCTACTTTTTCCAGCCACACCACCTACCTACAGTTACCACCCAGTAATTCATTCAATAATTAAGCTATAAAATGGATTGTACTGACTAGTTTATAGTACTCACAATCTAATTATTTTTACCACTGAATCCTCTTATGTTATCTAACATGAGGTTTCTTGGGAGACACCTCATTTTTAAACTATAACCTTCCACCTCTAGCCCCACTAAGCTTATACCCATTTCACAATATGAAATGTATTCAGTCCATCTCTAAGATTCCTTCTAGTATTAACAGTTCAAACAATGTCCCAAAGTCCAAATCTGAAGGTTCACCTGAGACTCAACACAAACTCTTGACTGTGAGCTTCTGTGAGGATCAAAAGCAAGTTACAGGGACTGGAGCGGTGGCTCAGCGGTTTCTGCGCTTGATGGCAAGCACGAGGACCTGGGTTTGGACCCCAGCACCACGTACACAACTGGGAGTTGGAGTGAATAAGGCCGTGTGAAAAACTGAGTAGAGTTGCTTCTCTCTTTCTCTCTCTCTCTCACTGTCCCTCTCTTTAAAAAAAAAAAATGATTGTCTCTTCTGTCTCTCTCTCACTGTCCTTCTCTCCTTAAAGAAAAAAAAAAAAAGAAGCAAGTTACATATATTCATTATGCCATGACATAAAGTAAACATTCCCATTCTAAAAAGGAGGAGTAGTGGCATAGAAAGAAGGGGTGACAACAAAACAAGACCAGAACCCGCCAGGCAAAGAGTATGTCCTGTAGCTCCAAGACTAGCGTCTGGGGCACTTGGAAGTTGGATGTGATATTGAAAGGGATTGTGCAGTGCTATTCCTATAGTCTTTCTGGTTGTATCCCTGTTGCCTGGTTTTGCTGCAACCAACAGTTTTCCTCAGCAGATCTTCCACTTTGCGAACAAGTCTTAATTCCAGGGGTTTTCATTTTAGTTTCATGCATTTGTTGTGGGCTGCCTGCAGGAATTACAGCTCTGCTGAAGTTTTCCTTTGCCTCCCAGACCTTCTTTGAAACCTCAATGAGATTTTCGTGATCCATTAATTCCAATGTACTGCATTCCTGCAGAATCAGCACCTGGTGGGTGATGTCAAGAATTGTTAAAGCTAAAGCAGCAGTCAGGCCCACTTGGGCCATGGATACATTGGTCCCAGTGTACTTGGGTGACTGAGCAAAGGTAAAACAAATCCTAAGGAGGATACAAGTTCCTGGATGACCCTGTGAAAGAAGCAGGGTACCTCAGACTAGCAAAGATGAAGAATAAAAATAATAACAAATGCTGGAGGGGTTGTGGGGAGATAGAAACACTAGCACACTGTTGGTGGAATTACAGATTGGCACAGCCACTCTGGAAAGCACTGTAGAGACTCCTCAAAAAATTAGGGTTGGATCCACCATACAACCCAGCTATCCTTCTTCTGGGTATTTTCCCAGAGGAGTTAGAAACAGCACATTACAGAGACACAGAAAAATCTATGTTCATAGCCCCTCACGGGATGAATGGATCCAGAATGTGTATATACATATACACATTCATACACACACACACACACATACAATGGAGTTCTACTCAGTTATTAGAAACTATGATATTGCATCCACTGAAGGTAAATGAATGTCAATGGAAGAAATGCTGAGTAAAGTTAGCCAAACCCAGAGAGACAAGCTCTGAATGTTTTCTCTCATTTGTGGAGGCTGGAGGTAAATCCAGTCTTGGGGGGAAGGTAGATAAACTCATGGATTAGAACCATAGAACAAAAATACAATATGTTAGTACTTACGAGATACAGTTGCAAGATATCTACATAAGATATTTGAACAATTAAACTACTTGCCTTTACAAAAATTTAAATATTTATTCCTATTGTCAAATACATCGAAGAATAACAAGGGATAATAGGAAGGGAGGAGAAAAGGAAATGTTGGAACTGAGACAAAGCAAGGTACATTCCAAGTATTTACAAGTATGTCACTGTTTATACTATAGTCATGCATATAAAAACATTTTTCATAGGTATAAGAATTATGTGACTATACTTGGGTGTTTTTGAAAAATATAGAACCCAGAGGACAGAGAAGAGATCAGAAGATGGGAAGAGGGAGGTAGAGGGATGCTGGCTGGGTGGGTATTTACCAAATTGTATTACTGGATTGTGTGCATCTATGAATTTGTGATAACAGATCCCTTCATTTTGTACAACTATAATGCACTAATAAAAGAAAAAATGAAGCATCATGCCCCAATAGTTTCTTCTCAAAACAACTTTTAATTTTACAGCATGGGTGTGGTCTTGTTCATTCCTGAGATGCTCTCAAAGTATTTCACCTATTGTCCCTGTGTCAAGCACTTAGCTTTCTTTAGTGTAGTAATCTTTTCAGTATCCACATCTTCCTTTGTTCTAATTATACATGTGCTTCTCTGGCCAAATTAAGTTTTTAAAAACTCTTTTGCTTTTCCTTTTTCTCCTGATTATCACAGTGGACATGACTAAAGACTGCCTGCAACGTACATGCCACTGCCTGAATGCTGTGCTTTCTTGAAATTTACTCTGTCAGATTAATTAATGCTTCATCTTTAAATTCAGTCTCACAAAAAGTATTGGGCTGTGGGAAAAGCAAGTGAGCAAGTTGTTTACTGGACTGTATCATGTATGGCCTCTCGTTCAATTCCTGGGCTAGTCCTTATTTTCCTCTGAAAACACATGAGCACAGACTTTATTGTCTTAATTCCTCTTGATATTCTTGTTTTCTGAGTTAACATTAGAATTGGCCACTAAGCTCTACTTAGAACATTTTAAGACTTCTCCAGCCTGCATCTCCAACTTTTCCCAAACCTTCCACAACAGAGTAAAAAAGGCTTCTGAACCATATGATTAGGTTCATTATAGAAAATTCCCATTTCTCAGTACCAATTTATGTGTTAGTCAGTTTTCTGTTGTTGTGACCCAAACACCTGGCAGGAATAACTTAGGAGAAGAAATGTTTATTTCAAGTTTACATTTTTTGAGTTTCCATCCATTGTTAGCCACCTGTATTCCTGTAAGCCTGAGGTAAGGCAGAACATCATGGCCGAGGAGAGCTGCTCAGTTTATAGCAGCTAGGAAGCAGAGAGCAATTGCAGAGCCAGGTATAAAACTTATTTCCCAAGGGCATGAACCCAGTGGCCTATTTTATCCAGCCATATCCCATGTGCCTATACTTACTCAGGAATTTGTTCAAATTATTAATATATAAAGTGGATTAGATCACACCCATCATGATATAATCACTTCTCCTCTGAACATTCCTGCATTGTCTAAAATGAGCTTTTTTGGGGGAAATGTCTCATCCCCAAACCACAGCATAACTTTATTTATCAAAGAAAATAAATTGAAAAATAAATATCCCTACATCTTGGTAACTTGGTTCATTGAATTTAAAACAGACTTCCAAATGGCACATAGTTTAAAGAAAACTGAGCAAGTCAAATATTTCTTGGGTACCCTACTTTTATATGATTGGGTTCACAGTTAGTAACTTCCTCTTTGACAGAAAAAAAAATCATTATGTCTTCCCATCCACCCATACTTTATTCAGTAATTTAACTGTTTCAGTTTATTTGCTTAGGAATCTGATAACTCTACTATCTCTTAAAAAACACAAACCAAACCAAACCAGACAAAATAAAACAACAACAACAAAACAGAACACTTCTGAAGTTATCACTCTATTGAGGCAGAGGAACTGTCTCACCAGATCCTATGCTTTCTTAGCCCAGTCCATTCTCAGGATGTTAGTCTGAAATGGCAGGATATACAACTGGTAAGTAGGAAGTGTCAACAACCGTTACAGAAGCAAGGAAATGGAGTAAATCCCTCACTTTTAGCTACCAGTTGCCTAAGATTGTGTCAATGACTTCATTTTAGAGTCATGAAGCTTCTATGAGTCCTTACATAAGGTCCCCTTCTCTATTCTACAATGTTGTCCAGGAGATGGAGAGGGAAAATTCTTCTTTATCGAAGTTATTCTTTCATTTTATTCCCTTCTTTTTTGTGTGTGAAAAAAAGGGATAATGAGAGAGAGAGAGAGAATCCATTTTTATGTAGTTTTTTTAATGTTGCTTTCATTGCTCCAGTACTTCATTGTGTACATGGTGTTGGTGATCAAACACCTCTCTTCATGTATGTCAGGCAAGCACCATAATCACCTAGCCACTGTTCCAGACCCCTAAGCTTTTAATTTAATTCTCATTCTCTCTGACAGTATCCTTTATTTCTGTTAGGTCCCACTTTCTTTGTGGATTTTCAGTGATACAATTTTCCCAGTATAAAGTACATTGGTTCTCTGTTCATTTCTGGATTTTCCCTTAACTTGATTAAGTTTTTAATCTTCTATAGATTTTCCTCCATTTTTTTCTACTCAAGAAGGAAGAATCTAATAACTCCATGGTAACATAAAGCATGATTTCAAAATGAGATTTTAAAACTTACTAAAAAATTGATAGGGGAGAAAAGAGAAATAATTATTTGTAGTCTTTGTGAAATCCAGAATCATGACAGTTTTTTGTTCAATCTCAAATTTATTATCTCACTAAAAGTTAGCATTTTGAAAATCAGAAGTTAATTATTTAGCTTTTAAGTTGAATTGGCATATATCATTTGAAAAATAAATATTTTAAGTACTTGTCTTACCCTGGAAATGATGAAATGCAACTTGTTTTAAAATCCATGCAGTTCAATCAGTGTTATCTGTTTTAAACAGAATTTTCATGAAGAATTATCTTACCATTTGCTATAGTCTTAACGTGTGCATCCAAAATTCATGTATTAAACCTAATTTAACTGTGTTTGTTTTAAGAGGTGGGTCTTTTAGAAACTGGTTAAGTCAGGAGGGCTCATGAGTGGGAATGCTGCTCCTAAAAGAGGTTGAAAGAAGCTGACTTGCTTTTCCACCATGTGAGCACACAACATTAGACTTCTAACATCAAATTATATGCTTATTGACTATAAATCTAAATTTTAATGACATCTTTAGTGTTTCACATCTTACTTGTGATGCCAGCTACAATATTCCCAGAATGCAGCAACATTTTTGGATTAGAAAATAAAATATAGGCACAAATGTGTACTTAGATTAAGTATAATTTAAGTAGCCAATGATAAAATAATTATGTTAGAAATAATACGGGCATGCAAAGGACTAGGAGATGTACAGTTCTTTAACACAATTTTCTTCATCTCAAAGGTCTACAGTAGCAGAAATGTGGGCTATTAAAGGGAGGATAACCTATTGCCAGTACCACTGTGCAAATGAAGTTGTGTATTTCTGGATCTGCAAAGCTCCATTTGTAAGTTCCACTGTCTTTTTATATTTGGAGCTCATATCATCATCTTTTAAGAATGAAATGAGACATATGTGTATATTTTAATATAAAATGAAATATACATTTATTTTTCTTTGTTTTGATGAGAAAATCAAGCTAACTCTTTTATAGACACTGCATGTATACATGGCCACCTATATATTCTAATTAAATGCTACAGTTCTCTAGGAAACTGTTCCCTAAACACTATTTTTGCCTTCTTCCCAAATTCTTACAAAATACAGTAATATTTACCAGAATAAATCTTTAGAAATATAATTTTCTAAAGTAGCATAGTTTAAAACAGCAACAAATCTTCAGTCTTTCAAGATACTATAATATTTTTTGAAAGACATTATTTTAAGGTGATAATTGAACCCTGGAAAAAAATTTAACAGTGAATATTTCAAGATCAGTGACACATTTATAAAGGAGAGGTATCACTGATTTTCACTTTCAGCACTCTTGAAATGTGGCAATAGCAGGTTGCCAATTATACCTACAAGGTGTACTGAACCCAAAACTAATTTAGGAAACCACTGATTTAATTAAAAAAAACAGATAAGAATAATTATATAAGTATAAGACTGGAATAGAAAATACAGTTAAGATAAAATTAATAATTTTATTTATTGTTAAAGTATTAAGAAATTAGTTCTTGGGAAACACTATTTTAGGTTGTGACTAAAACTAATTTGTAAGAAAACTGGTTAAGAGTGCAAAAAAATCAATGACTTTGTGTTCTAAGTGAAAACTACATAGCAATAGTCATTCTACCTGCATTAAAATTTTAAAAGTAAATAAACTAAAAAAAATTATATGAATACAGTAATATTTATTAATTAGTTTTGGAAAGCAACTTTGTAAGAATAATAAAAATGTAAACTTTTTATGTATTAATATATGTCAGCACATAGGAATTGGAATTGGAATAAATCTAAAGTAACTTTTTTATAAGACTAAAAATACTAAATAAGTTAAAATCTTACTAAAAAGTAAGGAACATTCACTATGTGTAGAAGCAAAGTTTATACATTAATATGTAAAGAAAATAGCATTATACATAAGAAAATAATGATCCAAAATAAAAATATGATATTGTTAGGCAATATACAAAGTAAGAGGCATCAAATGTCATTATTATATAAAAACATACTCATCTTTCACAATAATAAAACGATTGAATTTAAAACATCATGAGAAAATAGTTTTTTAACAACACTGGTTTTCATAATAAAAAGTGATACAAACAATAAATGCAGATAAATACATGTGGAAATACATACTTTTCTATACATGCATTAGATACAATTCTTATAGAGAAGAAAATATCTCCTTCTTAAATTTTTTCTGATTTTTATATAATAAAAAATTACCTTGTCAGAAAATATATTATCCTCTGTTAAGTGAAGAGCAGGAAATCATCCACATCATGCTAAATAGTGAAAGGTCTTAGAAGCGAGATTTTTCTCCACAATTGTTCGGCTCAAAAAGAATATACATTAGGCATAATTTATAAGATAAATTTTAAATTAGTTTCTCTATATAAAAAATAAATAAATTTTTATTTATGAATTGGGGAGCTTTAAAACTTAGTGCTTTTATTTGTTGTGTGTGTGTATGTGTGTGTGTGTGTGTGTGTGTGTGTGTTAGAGACAGAGAGAGGGAGGGAGGAGGATTATGTATGCGTGAGACAGGGTAGAAAAAATATTATAGTCAAGTTTACCATACAAATGTCTGCAATAAAGATGGATTTCTGCTTCCTAAATGCAGTAAGGGAGTATTAATATATAAAAATTGTCTCTAGCTTAGGTCATCTGATCCATAATATTTGTTTTTGCTAATTTTTACTTTTATTTTTTACCACCTCCTTAATTCTGTGTTGCTATGTATGGGGTTCAGTCTCCAAATGGTCCCTAATGACCTGGATTTTCCTTCTCTACTGAACAGAGATAACCTTTGCAATCAGTTCAGTATTGTGGAAATTGTGGTGTAAAGCTTCTTACAGAGTAGATCATAAAAGACCTTAAAGCTTCCACTTTTCTTTCTCAACCCCTCCCATATGCTATTACTTATTCATGTAGTATTCTGCAGACACATCATAAGGACACTCAGTGATTTCAATGGAGTTTCCACTTGTGGAAGAATCTACAGAAGACACAACATGACTAAGGAATACTTATTTAAGCCTTTAGGTGATCATACATAGCTCAAGCCAATATCTTCGCGGCAACCTCAAGAGAAACCATAGACCAGAAATCTAAGTCCATCATGCATTCTTCACAGGACCCAAATGTGAGAACAGTCATCATTTTGCATGATTCCAATATGCACAAATATGAATAACTGTGGTTAAGTTAAATAAAACTAGTCTCCCAAGAACACTCATCTAAAGTCAGCTATCATGCTATATACAATAGAAGTAAATATATAACTTATAGAATTTACTGCTAGTTCATATGTCTAAATATCTACATAAGAAATGCATAACACATTCAATAATTAACTTTGCCACTTTTAACAAAAGCTGTCCTGATTAATGTCTGTACCTCCATTACTCAGTTCATTCACAGACAGCAAAGCAAAACATGGATTTGTGTTGTTTCTTGTCTCCCAGTGATAAACCCATGAGGCATCTTATAAAAAGTGGATAAACAGAAGAAGGAATAGGCCAACAAGATGAAGGAGCAACAAAGAATTAAAGAAGTGTACAATTGTCATCACTGTGAAATTACTGTACAATTAAACCCAACTGTATTGGAGTTTTAAAAGAAATAGCTTGCATGATGACACTATTATTATTCAAAAATTCCATGTAAGTTGACAGAGAATCTTGGCAATTTAAAGACAAAAAGTGATTTTCATGAAAATGATAGAGATACTCCAGAAGAAGCTATGCCCACAAAATATTTCATCTTAAAATGACTTTTAGAGGTATATCATGATGCTAAAACCGTAATGAATATAATGCTGTAAGTTTATCCACACTTAGAAAAAATACAGCAATTTGTTAAGGGAATAGAAAAGATGTTTATTGGATAAGAAGGCAAATGTTATTAATATACATGATCTTTTTTTTTAAGAGAAAGGGACAATGAAATAGTGAGGGAAAGAGTGAACCAGTTTATTTAGTTTTTCATGTGGCTTTGGTTGCTCTGACACTTTGTTTTGTACGTGGTGCTGGGGTTCCAGCCCTCATCCTCGCGCATGCCAGGCAAGCACCATAACTGCTGAGCCACTGCTCCATCATCTGATCGTTTTACTTTTACAAATAAATAAAGCATTATCAATGTTTTTCAAGTCTTAATGTATTGAGATTGCATTTATTTATTCATTCATTTAGTTTATTTTTGTGGTGCTGGATATTGAACCCAGGGACTCTCATGAGCTAAAAAAGCACTCTACATTTGAGCTCCATCCCCAGTCCTGAACATTAATTTATTTTCTTGATTAACTTCATATTTATAAGCAAATTAAGAGTATTTAATGTTCTGACAAAAAATTTAAAGGTCATTGAAAAATTATTTTCTCCATTGCTTATTAAGGTTATGTTGTTGCATCCCTAGATGGTGCTGATTTTAGATCTTTTTGATATACACCAAAGAGTGGGATAGTTGCATCACATGCTGGTACCATTCTAGTTTTTGAGACATCTCTGAAGTGCTTTCCAGAGTGGTTGCACTAGTTTGTAGTCCCACTAACAACGTATGAGTGCACCTTTCCCCCACTTCCTCACCAATGTTTGTTAATTGTGTTCTTGATAATTGCCATCTGACTGGAGTGAGATGAAATCTCAGTGAAGCTTTAATTTGCACTTTTTCTGATTGCTGGAGATGTTGAAAATGTCTTTCATATACGTACTGGCCATTTGTAGTTCTTCTTATGGGTGAATGGATAAAGAAAATTGCAGTATACATACACAATGAAGTTTTAGTATGCCATAAAGAAGAATGAAATTATGGCATTTGCTAGTAAGTGATTGGAACTGAAGAATATCAAGCTAAGCAAAATAAGGCCCACCCAAAAAGCGAAGGGTTAAATGTTTTCACTCATACACAGAAGCTAGACTAAAATAAGAGGATAAGGGAAAAGGGGGGAGGGCAATTCCATGAAAATAGGAGAGAACTCAGGGGAGTATAGGAAGGGGTGTGAGGAGAAGCAAAGTGGGACAGGAAAAGGGAGAAACGGTGGAATGAATCTGACCAAATTTTCTTGTGTGCATGCATATGTGCATATCCATAAATCACTAATTAAAAAACTATAAATAAATAGAAGAAAGAGCAGCTGAGTAATGAAAAGGGAACAGGGAGAAGGAGGAGGGGAGGAGAGGGAGAAGTGAGGAGTAACAAATTATACTCTATGCTTGTATAATTATGTGATATGAACCCCAATGTTATGTATCACTATAGTGAACTAATAAAAATGAAAGATTATGCTACATAATGTCAGTTAGTATGTAAAATCCTACAGTGTCATCCAGAATAAGAATTATGGAGTTTGGGGATAAAATCTCACATAATTATATGACTAATAAACTGTTACACGCTGCTCATTATGTATCTTAGGGCTGAATGTTGAGTCCATTCACCTCATCTCTTCAAATCCTTGAACAAAATATCACAGCTTCCTGTTACTCATTTCAAGCCTGCTTCTGCAGCTGGATAACTTCTTGCCTTTAGTATAATAGTAACCATAGTCTTTACTTCATGTCTTAGCTCCTGCCTAAAATGCACAAACCTATCCTTTAGATAAGATCATACTTGTTAGAAAATCAGAATTTATGATTCCTGAAGAATATCTGTTAGAACCAAAAGTTTTTGACAGATATTCAACTTCAAAGTAATGCCTTACTTGATTTTTTAAAACTATGCCTTTTAAAAAATTTTATTGAGGAGTTGTGTTGTTGTACAATCATATATGCATATGTAGTAACAATATGATAGTTCCCTTATCTTAATCCAGAAAGACCGCATAACCCACACACCAGTTTCTTGACTCTTATATAAATATTTCCTCCATAAAAGATGCCTCTCTCTCTCTCTCTCGCTCTCTCTCTCTATATATATATGTATATATATATACACATATATAGATAGATAGTTATGGATATATATAGATATATAGATATATATAGTGAATTATTCAAATTATATGACTCAAATGGAGTTTTTATTCTGATGACTAACAAATATTTCTCTGTGTGTGCAATGTTTCCTCTTAGCTCCAGAAGTGTACAGCCCAGGGTACCTGCCCTTTTTGTTTGGATATTCCATAGCCATTTTGAAAGAAATACATCACAATCTTATTTTTTTTGCCACACTGCTTCCCTGTATCTTTAGGTTGTAACTGAGGATAATGTCTAGATGATATTTTTCTCTAGTAACAAGAACAAAACATACCAGAAGCAAAGAGATCCAAAGCATGTGTTTTTGAGAAAATCTTGGGAACTAACTATAAGAATTTTCTAAAATGTTCTGTGATTTTCTAGCCAGTAGACAATTCTGGAATTAAAATCTCATCCCCAGGCTGAAGACTGAAAAGCACTTCATCTCTCAAAGGAAATATATGCCATAGGCTCACTTTCCATATAGACAAAAGAAAAGGGAGCTCCTTCTAGAAGTCAGGCCCTAAAAAAAAAAACAAAGGAAGTTCCTGCCAGAGGTCAAGATCAGATGCCACTTCATCTTCAAAATTCTTGTCTGCTGATTTCAAATCTGCTGTGGATCAATATCTGCCATATTTTTCTTTTTTTCCTTATGCATAAGGATCTGTATTGCAGAAGCTTTGTTTTTAATCTATTATTGTATGCTATGGTTTTTATGCAAGTAGTGGGATTACTTGCTTCACATTGCAGTTTGCCAAATTCTAGGAGCACAGTCTGGACTGTTTTTCTTTGTGTGCTGGGTTATTTTTAATTGAATGATAAATAATATGTATATAAGAAGTCTAATTAACTTTAGTCATCCCTGGAAAGGATTAAAGCTCAAGTTTGATTAATATAATCACACACTGAAGTATTTTCTTTGTCAAGTCTATCCGCTGGTTGAATAAATGAATGATTGATTGAATACTCTTAAGATTAATGAGGCATCACCACAACCCATGATATAGAAACACAACCAAGAGAATTCTAGATATTGTAGTTTTGGCATTTTTCAGACACAAAATTTAAAATAAGTGAGAGAAATAAATTCAAGCAATGAACTGATGAGACTGAAATTTTTGATGAAAAACTGGAAACATTAAAAATAGCCCAAATTGGAATATTACATTTTGTGTAAAAATAAATTATAAAGTCAAAGATAGAATTAATAGTAAACTATGAGAGACACATCTTTGATATGTTTCTTTTCATCTTGCAGGCAAGATCCAAATACATTATATTTGATTGTCCTTCATTAACCAACTTATCATTTGGTTAATGAATCTATGTTAAGTTAATGCAAAGTAAATTTTCCATGTATCAATTTGTATGTAGAGAATGACAGCTCTGTACCAGTACCAGGCTGCAATAAAAGTCATGCTACCATTTGGCTTCTATGATGGCCAGAATATTAAATAGTACTATGAATTTCTGTAGTAGACAAATACTATAAGATGCTTTTAGAGGTTCTTAAAAAGAAAATAAAAACATAAAGATGGGGAAAAATGTCATAACATGTTCCCCACTTAAAAAGAAGTTAGAAACAATGAAATTGCAGCCTTTGAAGGTAAATGGATGTCAATGGAAGAAATCATGTTAAGTTAGGTTAGCCAAACCCAGAGTCAAGGATCAAATGTCTTTATTCAATTTTGGAGGCTGGAGCTAGACTCAGGCCTATGTGAAAGGAGGTCAACCCTCATGTATTAGACCCAGCAAAGATGTAGCAACACATAATCTATATTGGGAAAGAGGGGGGGAGAGGACAGGTAGGGGAGAGAAAGGGTGGGAGAATAGAGTGGGATCTAGGGGATAAATCTGGTATATATATATATATATACATATATATATATATATATATATATACACACATACACTTTGGATGCAGTTTTGATTGTCCAATAACTAAACTTCTTAATAAAAATATTTAAAAAATAAAAAGAAGTGCCTGGCTTCTTAATAGGTTTTGACTGAGACAATATATCCACCCACTCTATACTAAATGACAAACCTGAATTGCCTCTGGAGGCAAGTGGCCCAGAGACAGGCTGAGGTCTCTGCTCTCCAGATGTCTGGAGCTCCTGCTGAGACTGCCCAGGGGCTGAGCCTAAGCTTTGAAGGATCAGGGAGCCTTTCTGCTTGCCTTTCTTACTCACATTCCACCCTTTACCTTTTCACTCTATTACCGGTGATGTATTTTGTATCATATGGTTCTTGCTTTTGGTTTTTAGGTTGTTTCAGTCATTGAGAATATTTTTAGGTGATTGGAAGAAGGGGATAGAATGTGGCTGATGTCTTTTCCCTTGGCTCCTTCTCTGTGGTAGTATCTTGGGACAATATATATATTTTTAACTAAAGATAACACACTGTTTTAAGGTTTTTCTCCAACTATTATTATATTTCATCTTGACTATAGGATCAAGTATGCTAACCTCGCTGCTAGCAGCCCTAGCATGTTCATTATCCCCTAAGATTTTCCTACAGCTTCTTTAAAGCAGTGAGCTGTCTATTCCCATGACCTATGTAAATAACGATTTCTATCATAAAATATCCCAGTACAGACCATCAATATTGGCAGACAAGTGTGTTCTTCATGGCTATTCCTTTTTCTGAAGTTGTTACTCATTTCTTGCTTTCCACTCATTTAGCTTTATCTTCATCTATAATATACAGTGCCATGTTTGTGTAATTAATTTTACTGTCACCATGAAAAGAATAAAGAGTGTCTTGGAAGGGCTCCAGCAGAGAGCGTGGTAAGAAATGTCTTCTGAAAATCGAAGCATTATAGCCCACTGGGTAGATGAAGGGCCAGAATGTTCATATATTGAAGACATTTTCAAATTAGAACTGTTAAATGTGTGCACTTTATTAAAGAATTTCTTGCACATAGTGGACATATTGAGTCCTTACTTGAAACATCTAGTCTGTCTAGATGTTTAGAAGTGCTGATGCATGTTAAATGTAGAGGTAGTAAAATACCACTTTGTAAATATTTTTTTGCTAAAATCCATGTGCAATAGTACCTTTTGGTAAGGGAACTGTTAAACCACCTCCGTGAGCGGTATAGTGCTGTCTGTACATGTTACATATGTGTAGTTTATTCAACACTACTTTATACATAATGGACAAATTTAAGTCCTTATTTCAACATCTAGTCTTTCTAGATGTTTAGAAATTCACAAAGGATGTTAAAAATAGAGGTAGTGAATAATACATTTTGTAGTTACCTTTTTGTTAAAATTCATAATGAAATAACTGTCATTTGGAAATGAAATGATCAAAAAACTTCTCTGAGCAATGAATATATTTGTGTTGGTTCAGGGAGGGAGGAGTATATGGGATATAAATCAGATATAAAGAAGGGCTTCATACCAATTTGCTTTCTGTGAAGCAAGACTGATCACTGTCCCTTACGTCCATGAGTTTTGTTTTACTATTCTGTAAAAATAGTATATATAAAGGACAAATGAGTCCTAATTTACATCTAGTTTCTCTCTAGATGTTTAAGAGGTTGTCAGTATATGATAAAAGTACAGTTAGGAAACTAAAACATTGAGTACATTTTGTGTTGAAATTCATAGGAAAGATGGTTCTTAAAATTACTTAGGAATTAAAACTGTTAAAGTCATTTCTAAGCATTACAGATGTATGTATTTCATAAGAGATGAGAAGTGGAGGGGTTCTAAGCCAGAATGTTGCTGTTTTAGCCTTGAAAACAAGGTGTTTTGGGGATTTTTTATTTTTTTGCTTCAAAGTCTAGCCTTGTTAAGCATGTGCAGTTTATTTAATGCTACTGTATGTATAGTGGGCGAACTAAGTCCTTTTCAGAAGCATTTAATCTCTCTAGATGTTTCAAAGTGCACAACGCATGGTAAAAGTAGAAGGCTAAAGTAATCCCCTTTAATATTTTTTGTTACTACATATGAATGGTTGGTTGCAATTTAGGGAAATGGAATTGTAAATTGATGTCTTCGAGAGCATGTTGAAGGTTCCCTGAGTGGTGGGTAGTGGGGAGGAGAAAGTATGCAGAGAGATCTATGCCCCTTAGATTAGTTCAGATTGTCTAGCCTCTGTTATATATGTATTTTAGTTAATATTGGTGGATTTTAAAGGAGAAGTCCTAAAGCTCAAACTTTGTTAGAAGTAGCAAAATAATCCCTATATACACATCCTTATGTTAGATTTTAGGAAGAACTGTCATCTTGAAATGACTTTGTTAATCCACCTCTTGGAGCTAGGTGTAGTCCTGAATGTAAGTCACTGGAATAGTAAACAGGAAGAGGAAGAAGGGTGAGGGTAAAGGCTGTTAGTACCTCCATACCTGGAGTACAGTTTTAAATTATAATCACAGATCTATATGTGCACTTTTGGGATAGTATTTGTGTTTACTATGCACGAATTTCATACTTTATTTCACAACATCTAAGCTTTCTATTTGTCCTGAGGTGACAGTGTATTATAAAAAGTAGAGCTAGCACCTTAACCACCTTGTAAATAAATGTCTTTTTGTTATAATTAATAGAAAAGATACATCTTGGACAGGGTAGTGTTTTATCTCTGGGCAGTGAGTGTCAGGATATGTTAATTAGGCTGGCAGCAGAGGGGCAGATGGAAACACACAGGGAAAGAAGGGAGCAAGTGCTCAAGGATTTGTATTTTGATGGAAGCCACTGATATATATGCATCTTCTGGCTGTATTATAGGAATAGTTCAAGTCACTGGGCACTTATGTTCTTGCTAATATTTGATAGTGGAATCTGACAATGAACCTTCTTAGAAGCATGTTTGGTATATTTTGTTGCTTTGTCACATTTTAAATTGAGCATTAAGTGAATGCATCATTTTAGTTGTAACTCTGCCAATATGTCTATCTAGAGGACTGTTGCATTACCATCGTCAGTGAAATTTTTGTCCCTAAGAAAGGATTATATTTTCTTTCTAACAGACTGATCTAGTGTAATGTATTTCTTTCTTTTTTTTTTAAAGAGAGAGACAGAGAGAGACAGAGAGAAAGCGAGACAGAGAAAGAGAATCAATTTTATTTAGTTTTTCATGTGACCTTTCTTGTGCCAACGTTTTGTTGTGTACATGGTGCTGGGGTTCAAACCCACATTCTTGTGCATGCCAGGCAAGTTCCATAACTGAATAGCCACTTTTCCAGCCCTGTAGTATATTATTTTTTATTTCCAAAATTTTTTAATTGAGAAATTTATTTTTTGAACAACCATACAAGTTTTTAACAAAGTAATATAAAATGTTATATAGATTCTGAAGGTTAGATTTACCCCCAAGAGTACCCCCCCAATTACCCACCCTTATTCCTTCCTTCCCCTTCCCACAATATCTCTAAAAAAGTATTTGGTTGTATAACATTACACCTTTTCTGGATTTAACACATGATAATAGACCACCTTTCTCAATGGCCAGGATCTAGTTCTAGCCTCCACAGATAAGTGGAGACATTCAACCCTCGGTTCTCTGATTTTACTCAGCATAATTTTTTCCATAGCCATCCATTTACCTTCAAAGGCTGCAATACCATTGTTTCTAATTGCTGTGTAAAATTCCATGGTATATATGTACCACAGTTTTTGGATCCATTCATTCAGTGAGGGACATTTGGGTTGTTTCCATAATCTAGCAATTGTAAACTGAGCTGCTATGAACATAGATATTGCTGTGTCACTATAATGTGCTGATTCTAAATACCCTGGAAAAATACTCAGGAGAGTAATAGCAGGATCGTATGGTGGGCTCATCCCTAGTTTTTCTTGATTATCAAAAATACTTATGTAGCCAAATGGATTTAGATGGAAAATATTTGCTGGGTGAAATATCCTAAACTCAGAGACTCAAGAGCCAAATGTTTTCTCTCATATGTGGCAGCTAGAATACAATCAGAAACAGACTGAAAGTTGACTAAGCTGATAATAACCTCAACATGGATGAATTATTACGTGAGCAGGGGGAACCATGCCTATGATGCTGGGGGATGAAAGGAGGGGGGCAGGATTAAGGGGGATGTCAAGGAAGCTGGATGGAGGGAGTAGGGGGATTATCAACCCAGTGGGGAAATTTTGATTGGCATGAGAAGCCCAAGTAACATGGGGGTAAAGTAGGGGAAACAACGGATTGGGGAGAACTCAAAGGGAGTGGATTATCAGCCTTGGCCTGGTCTGTCGTGTGTTCATGAATGTGTGGCAATGATTCCCTTCAATATGTAAGATTATATTGAATGAATAAAAAAATACTCATTTAGCTTTGAGATTTTAAATTGGTGAATATCCATGATGTGTGGAAAAGCATGATATATTATGTTCTTAGTTACGCAAAATGGGATATTGTGTATGTGTGTTCATGACCTGGAGGGATGCATCCAACTAAGATGCTTGTGACTGGATGACTTTGTCCTTTGCTTGAATATTTCTGTTTCCTGTAACACACACGATAACTTTTGAAAAATAAAAACCATTTAAAAAATATAGCATCATGGAAGTATTTCTAAAGTCTCAAGATAATCTAAAATGACACATGGTACTACTACCAACATTCTTTTAATGCAGACAGAAACAGTTCATGAGACCTATGAAGGCACAAAGTATTACACACTCACAAGGTCTACATGTTTGGTTCAGTGCTCTTCTAACACCTTTTAAAATACTTAACATACCTCCTGCCTTTGGACTTTGAGTCTCTCAAAGCTTTTAGTCTAATGGAACAATTGAGATGCCTATGAAAATAGCAGATAAACATAGTATTTATCTACTATTACTCGATGCACCAATCACGTATAGACTTTGCAATGATCCATGAATATGCAATTACTGTGGGACTTTGTTTTGTGATGTTCAGCAAGATTTAAGGCAAGCTCTGAGACTGAGAAAGTAGAGGCACTAACTTTCCTGAAAATTCTAGCTTTTCATTTGATCCAGAATTCAGTTGAATGCAGATTGAAAGCAATGATATTTCAAGGAAGTGTCTAACCAAAGAAACTTATTTTATTCTTTCTTACTGGTGTCACTTTGAATTCACTTAGGCTGAAAATGAGGACATAACAGGAATGGGAAGGAGAGAGTAACCCATAGTTTCATTTCGGTCTTCCCGTATTCATTAGTAAGGCAAATATAAACAGTACTGGCATATAGAAGTGAAATAAAAACAGTTGAATTAATTTTGTGAAATATTTCCATTCTTCTGGCAAGAATGGCAAACATGTATAATAAATGAATTGTGTATTTTCTATTATTGTTCATAAGCATTGAGTGTACTTATATTTTCTTTGAAACTGGAATTGAGCAAAAAATGTGACCAGTTAAATTAATATTAATAACTAAAAATCTGTTTTTTACTTCAAACAACATTTATTAACAAATACAAAAATAGTCTAAATTAATAAAGGAAACAGGTATTTCTATCTGCAATGGAATTTCCTTCCTGCTCATTTAACATACCATTTCCTCCATCCCCATCCCCTCATCTTTCCATATTACTCTGGGTCCCTAAAACGATGTAGCCAGTCCTGAAGGAAAACACACTCACATTACTAGAGAATGCAGGGAATTCTAAGAAATATATACATTCATTTATAAAAATACACTTGTACACAATCACACACACAACTATTTATATGCTTGTGCCAAGAAAAATAGGGAATCAGATTTTGGTTAAGAAATAGTGGTCAGTTATAAAGTAGGACACTAAAATGTGCTTGTTAAATTCACTCTGAAATGTCACATGTTAATAATAAGATTCTTTATTTAATCTTTTTCTGAAAATTTAGGTAATTAAAATTTAGTAGTTAGGTAGATTAGGTACTGAATAGTTTCCAGAATGTTTATCATAATACTGTCAAATTGAAAGCTCCTATTTCCTCTTCCAAAGAACATAGGTTTTGTAAATCCACAGGCAAGTGAAATGTCCCAGGAACAACTGGACTTCTTTGCTTTATGCCCATGGTATGGTTTGTGAATAGATTGTACAATAAATATTTTTATTAATTGCATTATTCCTAGTATGTGCTAAAGACTGCTTTCTAATACACACACTCCATCCAAAACATTCCTAAATCCAGTACCATGCTTTTCTTCTTTTATATTTTTTCTTAACAATAGAAAACATTTTAACTCTCACTTATAAGCATTTCCAATAATTCACTTTGATGTTTACCGTCAGTATGCTATTTCTTAGGTGTCTTAGTTTTTAAGCAAAAT
Organism: Aplodontia rufa; assembly: GCA_004027875.1. NCBI lineage: Eukaryota > Metazoa > Chordata > Mammalia > Rodentia > Aplodontiidae > Aplodontia > Aplodontia rufa. Next base: position 9,368 of record PVKS010024787.1, on the reverse strand, counting down.
GAGTTTTAATTTAAGGAAAAAAAGGAAAAAAAAGGAATAAAATCCCCACAAAGCATTCAAATAAAAGAACCTCCTGTATATGTGTTCAGATATACACGTGTATTAGGTGCAAATTTTCACATTTTATTAAAAAATGCAGAATTTTTATCTTCTTTATACTGTGATGGATTTAAATTATTGTTTTAATCTGATAGCAGGAGAGACACTCCAATTCCCAAAGCTTTGACGTCTGTGCTCTTTGCCCAATGTTTTTATTAACTCAATTTAATGGAACCTTTTTTATGGTGACCTTAAGAATTTAATAACTCCTCCATGCAAGGACAATACCACCTGCAGGCTCCATTGGGATTAAACCATGGTAGTTCAATATGTCTGCTGGAACACATTAAAGAAAAGAAGGGGTGGAGGGAGAAGCAACTACACAAATCAGTCACTTCCTCCTCTGACTGACAACTACCGCTACTGTTTATGATGGTCAATCCCAGATGTGTGTAGAAAATATTGGTGCTTGCTAAGGTAATATGCAGCTCACTCTGAGCTTCTTAACAATATTAATCTAACTTTGATCATGTCAGATGTGCTAGCAATCTTCAATTCCAAGTGTCTTTCTTCCTGACAGACATTCTGCATATTTTATAGATATAATCAATATGTTATTAGTCAACGACCTGATGCTAGCCAATGAATTAATCCTTTTCTGTCAACTTAGCAGTTTTCAGTCTTTTGTAACCTCATTCTCTCAGTATAGATGGGTTCTGGCTTAATTCAATTAAGATAAAATTAACTTTTTTCCTTGTGGTATTCTCCATCTATGTTAATTCAAATCTCTGAGGACAGCTGCTCCAAGCAAATAATTTTATGCTTGACCTTTTATGTGTAAGATTAAAGTGGTATAGATATATGCATGAGAAGTCAATGAGCTGTCTGTTTTTAACCTCCTTTAACTTCCTAGTCATACTGGAAAAAATTCAACTGAACACAAAAGTTTGCTAAATGACAATGATATATTTATTTGGGTTGCAAAAGGACTCTGTAACTTTAGCTTTGTGCTTAGTATATTTTGTCTTTTTGAATGGTAAATTAATAATACAAGGTGACATTACTACAGGAATTATATTATAGATTTGACAAGCAAAAGATGCTTTAACCATCTATAATATGCAAAGTAATCATTCACCCTCCTGATGTCCATGCTATAGAATGGCATTGCTTGCTAAGAAAAAAAGAAAAACTACAGTTGGAAAGATTATTTCTCTTTGCAAAAGACATTAAATCTAGGCCTTCTTTGTCATTTGACCAATGCAAAGATTATATTAGGGTGATATAGCAAGCTTTATTTTAAGCTGCTAGGATGCACAGCTTTAAGGTTCAGTGACTGTCAATGTTTTAAAGATTACAGATCTAGTAATCTACAGGAAAGATTGTTTCCAGGGCAAAATTGCTTCCAATTTGCTACTCCTTCCTTCTTCCTCTCCTAACCCAACCCTGCCCACACCCCTTAGGTGCCTTTGATCTCTAACTTCCTCTAAGGTACTTAGGGAGATCTTCCTTTCCTCTCCAAATAAAGCTTGAATAAAAGCTAAATGACAACCCACTTCCACTTCTCTGTGCATTTAAAGAAACATATTGTCTCTATCTGATGGTTACTAGGAATAAACACAGCAAGCAAAATTCTACCAATAGAGAATGGCAAAATGCTCAGCTAAGATTAAAGCAATAGATTATTTTATGTTTTTGACTTAGTACTACAATCCTGTCTACTATGAAATGGTTCAACAAAGAGTAAACATTTACATGGTTACCATAAAAACCTCATTATAACAATAATATCTGTGAAATTACCTCTGTTACCAATCTAATCCCAAATTTCTTCAACTTATAGCATAATTAAGCATTCCAGTTTGATCTTTTTAACATAATATTTGATAAACATAGTTGGAAAGTGAATATTTTGAATGGTTAGCATATTTATTATTATTTTTAAAAATCATTTTTGCATGCATTTCAACCCTCTGTCTGGGACATTTAGCTATTTTCTTATCTAAAAATCTTTTCTTCAGAATTTCTTACATAAAGTATTTAGTGGTAGTAACGTTTTTCTCAATTTTTACTTATCTAAGTGTTCAAATATCATTCTCTTTCCTGAAAGAATTTTCCAGGTATTCAAGTCCAGATTAGAAATCATATTCTCTCAGCCTATCAAAAATATGTTTGAACTTCAATTTCCATTATTACCATTGAAAAGTCAGGTAATCAGTGTATTTTCTTTCCCTTCTATATTATCAATATTTTCTCTTTAAGATTTTGTAAATTTTTATTCTTTTCTTCTTACATTGCATAAAGGATATTTGGCTTTATTTATTCCATTTGCAATTCATTAGAATGCCCCACACAGATATTTTCTCATCAGTTACAATATATACTTATTCTCTTTGATAAAAATTCAATTTCAGCGTACCCTCAAAAAATTATAATTTCTTTAAGTATAGGATTAATTTCAGTTAATCTCTTCCAACCTTGAGCTTATTTCCAGAAGCCTGTGGAACCTTGCAGGATACTTGGCCATGACTGAATAAACTGCAGTGATGAATGACTAATGTAGTCCTGGACTAGGATTTGAGCCAGACCATAAAGCAACAGCACTAGCTTATCAGCCTTGCATATAGACAGTGAAGAGCCTGGGTTTATACTCGATTGCTGTCTGGTCTTATGACATCTATTATTGATGACAGTAATGCTGACTAGTTTGAGCTGTATTAACAAAGGAGTATGAAGAACTCTTCCCCTTGGTGAGACAAATGGTCTCCTGAGATCTAGGTCTTCCCTTGTGTAAGTTCTGTGGCTAAGAAAGGGTCCCAGGGACTTTGTCTTCATGTCTTGCCCCTTTCTGATGTTAGCCTGTGCTTTCCTTCTCCTTCTGGAGCATACATTTTGCCTTTATTGACGCCTTATGTGAGTGTACCCTATGGAGTGCTGTGAGCCCTTTCAATTATCCAATCCCAGCTAACTGCTGCACAAGCATTTGTGACACAAAGGCAGGGCAAATGCCACCTTGACAACATCCTTGCCTCCTGATCACCTTCCAAGGTTCCTACCTTCTTTGTTTTTAACCTTTTAAAATTTCCTATTTTCATGCCAGATCAGTTTTCTAGCTAACGTTACTTGTTTAAAAATATTTATTGGACAGTTTTAGGTGACCTCAGTGGGAATGTCATTTAGAATGTCTAATATATCACATTACCTGGGGTGAAATGCAATGAAAATTAATAAAGAATATCAGAAGAAAATTACCTAAAGAAGGCACTATTTTTATAATGTCATCAATGTATTAAGAATTATTTTTATTAAAAGTTGCCAAATTTTCATCTTACATACCATTGCCACTGCCAATATCACGTGTGTACATGCTCATCTTAACACACATGCACACACATATACACACCGAATAGAGAGTTTAACTGAATTGCGCCATAAAGTGTGCACACACCGCCCATCACCCTCTTCAAATTTAACATCACAACTTAGTACTATGCATATATATATGATTTGCATCTAGAAGAAATAAATAATTCTTAAGTATTAAAAACATTAAAAATTTACAATGTTTCCTAACTATTCTCCTCATCTTTGTTGTTGTAAGATAGTCTATCATTTAAATATGATATAGATTTTATGCCATATAAAATGACAAATGATTATTATACTTATCATCCTAAAATGAATGAAGGATATTTACCATCTTTTTCATTGATAACAGGTTTTAATGAGAAAGGAAGGAGAAAAAATAATGGGTACTTTGGCAAGCGGGGTGAAGTCGTACAGGAAGACACACATGCCAGCTCAGGATGGGTAAAATAAGAAGAATTCAGAGTACCCAGAGTACTTAACGTGAAGCTGACCATGTGTGCTTAGTTCTGGCCCAGTGTCCCCTGATAACCCATGAAAAGAGGCATCAGAGCTGGATCTGACATGCTTCCATGGCAGGCTGTGTCTATTTAGCAGAGCAAAGGGATAGGCTCCTCAATTCTTACCTGCGTACTGCCCGCTTGGCTCCTTTTTAATTGGCACCTTCACCTTGTTCAAGTGGTGGGTGGCAGAGCCTCTGCTTGTGTCATGCCGCTAAGCAGCAATGACCAGCCAGCCTCCTTCAAAAAGATTCTAAGCTTCATTTCTGAGCTTAGGAGGTTTTAGTTGGTTTCATTTGTAGAAAACCTACAAGTAAACCTTTCACCTGAAAAAAGATAAAAGAAAATTTCACATAGAGGAATCATCCAGGGGCTCAAACAAGGAGACAGTTGGAGAGAGACTATTTTAAAATCTGGTCTGCTGGTTCTAACAACTTAAAAGAAGGAAAAAAAATTCTGTGTAGAGCTCAGAGGGTGGAAATAAGGCAGTCTGGTGACTTCTTTTCTTTGGACCTGTGCACTTCTCATTAGCTGAAGAGATTATTTTTTTCCTGTAAGAAACACATTAGTGAGAACTAAAAGTATAAAAAGTAAAATAAGATAATAATAATAATTCAGCATAGGATAAAACTAGGAAGTACCTTGTTGAATCTGTTAAAATAGAAAATCCGTCAAAATATTTTGGGGGTTTGGACAGAACTTATGTTATTTTTCTTTAAAATAGAATTAGGTTGGCATGCTTGTGTTTCTAGTTTGATTTTAGTGGTAAGTGTTCAATGAGATATGTCTCTTAGTTCAGATTCACAAATAACATCTATTTTTGTTCTATTCCTACATTCTTAGTAAACAAATGCCAACATTTACAACATAGAGAGTAAGTCACCTTTAACCAAAGACCAATTTGACGAATGCCACAAAAAGACTGTTGTTATTACACCTGACAGAGAAAGTTCCTTTGACTTGAGTGAGAGTTGAGCTATTTTAGTGATTCACAGTATTTTTTTCTATTCCTTGTATTTGGTACATTACATAAAACACTACATATCAAGCAAATTTTCTTTAAATCCCTGCAAGGAATCTGGCATTTATGCAGTGCATCATGGATATTAAACTGTTAATGAATTTTGTTGAACACACATGATGCATAGCATGGGTGTCCCATGTAGGGATAAACTGTTGAAACCTTCTAACATCCTCTTCTGTTCCTGCGGTAATGGAGCACAAATGATAATCAATATATTGTCAGACTCAAACATGTTCCCGCACCCCAGGACAGTTCTCCATCACAATAAAGTATTCAAGATCTACAGCCGAGTACAAGATTAACTGCACACTTTCTCTGCAGTGAGAACCTAAGCAAGGCTTTTAACTTATAAGCTTCAGGTTCTTTTTCTCAAAATGAAGCCAGTGATTGTGTATCTAGTTCATAGAGCTCTTGTGAAGAATTCACTTAATGGGTTTGTGCAAAACAAATCATGAGAATGGCTAGCAAGAGTTAACATAATTATTTTAAAATAGCAATCATTAAAATATAGGAAAATCTTTATTAGTCAACTAATTGAGAAATAAGTTCAGAAATAGAACAAAAATAATCTACTCTCCAAAACCTATCTATGAGTTTTGGGAAAAAAGAAAATTTAATTTACTCTGACCATGAATAATTATAAAACCTTCTGAAAATTCTATGAAAAAAGGCATCCCATGTTTTGTTTCCACACTTATTATAAGTATTTCATTATTTACTCATATTAACGGACATTGAGGAAAATAATTTTTAAAGTACAACTTGGGAAGGAAACAAGGTCACTGTTTACTAGGGAAATAATAATATAATACCAAATTTCATAATCAACACTGCTTTTTGTTTTATAGGCTTATAAATCTTATCATGTGTCAAAAATACTTATATTAATTTAAAAGGGATCATGTATTATAATTTTATAATTAAGTGATAACATACATAAATATCTTATTGCAATGTCTATTACATTTCCTTTTAATCTTCAAGTTTTCCTTTTATTTAAAAAAATGTCAGGTGTAAACATACATGTAATTCAAAGCCAAGCACAAAGTTTAGCATAGGTGTTGGGTAAACATAAAATAGATCACTATACACAACACAGAGTTATTTTTCTATACATCTCATTTCTGCATAACAAGCTTGATATTCACTTTCATTTCATATAGCAAAGTACAAACCACAGGCAAAAGCCTTGAGAAATACATAATTCATTGGACATTCTGCCTTCGCACCGCAGAGAGTCACGCACAGGCCCTGAACCACCACCCAGATGTAACTGGCCAACAGCAAAACGTCCCTGCATGACCACTGCCACTGTGTCTATTACAATTTAAACATCCTGAAAGATAATATTATGTTCGTTGCTATGACCATTTTTGTCATTATCACTTCCATTAGTAAAAGTATCATTGCTATATATTAGTAAAAAAACAAAATTATTACTTAAGGAAGGAGCATTTGAATATTCAATATCTATTTTTTGACATACTACCTAAATATGAGTGAAAATAAGAATACATAAAGTATACATATACAAATAATATCCATTGCTAAAATGATAACATGAATTATATTTGTTTTCAGCTTTTAATGTATAGGCATGTGAAATACATATAAAGTTCATGTTCACAAAATGAGGATTGCTATTATTTTTTTAACTTTATGTTTGTTTTAAATAAATCCTTGTGTTGTTTCCCAATATTTTGTTTTAAAATGTCATCCTCAAGAGTAGGGATAAATATCTTTCAGTAAGAGTGTACCTTACCCTGTATACGTATGCAATCTTACCCTATTTACTGTGAATTACTGAGAAGACATAGGCATAATGCTAAAACATTTCACAATTCCCACAACATTACATTATGTTTGCATTAAGTACGAAATTGAAAATTCAGATTTGATGCAAAAAGCTACAAATAATATAAGATTCTGCATATATACACTGGACCCTACTTCTCCTGAAAATAGAAAAAAAACATTATCTATATTTAGTTTGAATAAGTGTCAGCTATTGAGTAATATGTCAAAAATACTCCATTTGGTTTATGACAAATGTTCAGATGACAATAAATTTTGACTTTTAATTTTTAAAAAATATTTGATGAATACATAATAACTGTATGTAGGGATATACAGTGATATTTCATTGCAGAATGAAATATTTTATAATGTATGCATTGTGTAATAATCAAATTAGGACAATTAGAGTATCTCAGTTTAAATACCTTTTTGGGTGTGGTAATAACATTAAAATCCTCCCTTCTTCCTATTTTGAAATATAGAATGCATTATTATAGTTACTCTCCCTAAACAATAGAACATAAAAACTTAGTGCCCTAACAGCAACATCACACGCATTGACCAACCTCTTCCCATTCCTTCTCCCCTACCCTCCTCAGCTTCTAGGAAACACGATTCTACATTACAAATGCCTGGCTTATTTGATTTAATATAATGTCCTCCAGCCTTGTTCAAGTGTTTGCACATAACAGCATTCATTCTTTTATGACTGAATACTATTTGTGTGTGTTTTCTTCATCTCTTTATCCAGTGATGAATGCTTAGATGGATGTTTAATTCTATAGAATTACATATCTTGACAATTATGAGCAATATTGTAATGAACACAGCAGTGAAGATGGTTCTTGGCCATACTGACTTCATTTTTGTTGTGGGTATTTTAGCTTTTTCTGCACTGTGGCCAAAAGACCTGACAGAGAAGGAAAACAGGAGGAAAAAGTATATTTTGACTCACAGTTTCAGAGGTTCAGTCCATGATTGCCTGACTACATAGCTAGGCAGAACATCAAGGTAGAAGGGTATGGCAGAGAAAGTGGCTTAGGACACCATGGTCTCAAAGTAGAGTGAGAGCTCCACTCACCAAGGACAAAATTAAACCTCAAAGTCACACCCTTAGTAATCTATTTACTACATCCACATCCTACCTGCCTACAGCTACATTCCAGTTAATCTGTATTAGTGCATTAGTGCACCTATTAAGTTATACGTCTTATAATCTAATAATTTTACCTCTGAAAACTCTTGCCTTGTGTCAAACATGGGCTTTTGGGGGATACTTTAAAAATATTGAGATAATTTGATTGGATGGTATTTCTGTCAATTACATGGCCATGTTTATTATGACATTATTCAGAATAGATAAGATATGGAATCAGCCTAGGAATACATAAAAATGACTAGATAAAGGAAAATTATATATATATATATATATGCAATGAAATAAAATATTAATATTTTTATTTTTTGAGGAACATCCATACTTATTCTTAAAGTTTTCTTTGTTAATGTTTAACATGATGGACTAAAATATCATTTATGATCTACTATGACCTACCCATCATGAAGTAAACTACAACTTTTATTGAAATATTCATGTAAAACATTGACATATCATTTCTTCAACTTAAAAATCTTGCTTTGAGCTTGTCTATGTTTTTGATTATTTCATTCTGTTCACAATATACACACTTTTTTCTGTCCTCTCAAACTAAATGACGCATAACCAGTAGAGGCCAGTTAGCAGCTATGCTTTTCCTGAAAGATGGCATAATTCTAATTGGCCAAAAGAATTCCATGCACTAGTTAGGTCAGATTTGGTTTTCCAGATCATTAAACTGTCAAGGAAAATAGAATGCGAATTTCCATCTTAAATATTGTCCTGAAATATCCAAATAAAGTAAAAGAATATGAGAATATTGTGCATTCACATACTTAAATATTTACCAATCATCTCTGTTTTCTAACTAAGTCTTGGGAGGATATGAACTTATCAGATGAGAACATCACTCAAAAAAGAGTAGACCTAGAACATAGGAGACTAGTGACCCAGCATGGCAGAAAGATGCTGTAAATTCCCAGAATGACTATGAGGGAGATTTTTGGATAAGTATATTCAATATATATAAGCACTTTTTAAAAAAAATTCAAGAATTAAAAAATAAAAAAGTTGGGGCTGGAGCGGTGGCTCGGTGGTTACAGAATTTGCTCAGCACACATGATTACACGGGTTCAAACCCCAGCACCCACGTACACAACCAAGTGTCAGAGCAATGAAAGCCATGTGAAAAACTCAATAAATTTGATTCTCTCTGTCTCTCTCTCTCACTGCCCTTCTCTCTTTAAAATAAATGGATAAATAAATATATAAATAAAAAGTGGAAAAAATCTATAAACTGATACTTTACAGATGAATAAATAATATCATCTTATTAACATATGAAATGATGCTCCAATGTAGTTGCTACCAAAAAATGATTTTAATGTTATTTATTCTAATATTATCTACTGCATTCACTGCAATTGTGCATTTTCCTAAAACTAAATAACTTCTAAATTTGTTTCTTGATCTAACAAGATCAAGAAATAAATTCATTTATTTCTTCAATAAATAATTCATTTATTCTCATTGGTTAATTTAGTAG
>PVKS010024786.1:0-30641 GCA_004027875.1 Aplodontia rufa | reverse complement strand
GCCAGAGGTTATATTGACTTGGTATGAGCATAATTAACATTCATGCAAAGCAGGCATTGAGAAATGCCCTCAACTCCATTGGTTAAAATCTATGTAAAATAGACATTGAAACTGGTCAGGAACACCATTGGTTAAAACAAAAGGTGGCAAATGCTTCCTAGTATCCATCTGTGACCACCCAGGGACTAGGGTGAGCCTCAAGGTCTTTTTGCATTTGAAGGCCCTGGGCAAGCCTGTGACCACCCCCACTTTAGTTGGGACGAAGGTGATCCTCATGGTCTTTTGCATCTGAAGGCCCTGAGCATGCCCTGTCAATCCCTCTCTGCCTCTACCAGCTAGCCCTTGGATAGGGGCCCTCTGTCCTGACTACCTGGCCATTTTACTGTCTCTCCTAATCTGTCTCACAACCACTATGTTTCTGGCACAACTAGAAAAGCTCAAAATGATAAATAAATTATCATGCTAATTAATCAGAAGCACAGGGATGCATGAGTGTATTAAACGTATATCTGAAAAACAGGTCACAAGCTTATTCAAGGTAGTTGCCCCTCTTGATACCCATAAAAGGAGAAGCATCTCAAGACTGGACATGGTGGGACCCTGACCCATCATCTGGTCACTTGTCATGAGCCTTGCCCAGAAAAATTGCCAAAATGGTGAACCTCTAAATCTCTGTCATTGAGTTTGGCATAGTGTGGGTTTCTCCTGCCCATGATGGCCACACATGACCAATCATAAGCTGACATGTTAAGCTGACACTCTGGGTGACACTGTGACATTGCTGTCCCTCCAGAACTTGGCCTAAGAATAAATTCCTGCACTTTGAAAGCTCTGTGCCCTGCACAGTTTCTTTGGCTAGTTCTTAATTCTATCTGACCACTTACAGACTTTCTATTCATATCTGCTCTCTGCCTTTTCTCTCAGTTCAGTCTTTCAAACACCTGTGGTTTCCTTAGCCCTTTCTTAGTCATTCTGTGACCTATTTTTATGTTATTGTGTGAAGTGTGATGTGTGACTTGAGTGTTATAAAAAAAAATTAAGATTGTAATAAAAGATTTTGTGTTTGTCCTGCTGATGAGGTGCCCTACAGTATTCAGTGAATTTGCAGATTATAGTGTTGTAGCCTATGAATTTATTGTTGTTTAATAAATTCTGACATTATGGAAATGCACGAACATATTTGCTCTATGTTAATGACATGGCTTGCTCACAACAGAATGTAAGGAAGAAGGAAAGGGGGGCTGAAATAATTGTATTTTTTGGCAAACTCTAGGCTCAACACAGCGTACATGCTCCATGGAGGCCCCAGCCCTTTTAGGTTTCATTTTGGAAAGGGTCTCAGCCAGCAGCCCAGAAGCACTTCCTCCCTGCTTTCCTTCACTTTCTAGTTTCAGCTTCCTCATTGCAAAGGAAGAATGTCTATGCTATTACTTATAAAAATTACACAGGACTAACTAAGGGAAATTGAGTTCCAAACAGGAGCAAGATAAACAAATTCTGTGCAACCTCAGGCTCTCTCTGCTGGGGTTAGCATTGTTATGGAACATGTTTTCTTCTGCACCTGCAGTGTTAATCTCCCAGGGAAGAGCTCAGAGCTCAGTGATGGCATTTTCATGCCTAGGATTGGAGGGCCAGCAATACAAGTGAGTGAATGTGTGACCATGTAGTAACCAAAAGAAAGCAAAACAAGAATGTTTCTGATTTGCTAGCATCCAAAAACATTTCTGTTTTCTTTTTAAAACTTTAATGGTATCAGAAGTATAAAAACATGCTCAGTTTGATGCAAATGAGAACTGCAAAGAGAAATTTCATGCCTGAGTAGGATGAAAAATTCAAAGGTCATTCAGAACTTTCACAACGAGATGTGGTGCATGTGGAAATGTGTCATACCAGTGATAAGATCAGCTGAGCTTGGTGGATCTCTGGAGCACATGAATTGGAGACAATTGCAGGTAAGGACAGCCTGAAGAAGGTCTGAGAAGAAAAAAAAGACCTGGAAGAAATAAAGAAGGAAAATTTTAGTTTTTCTCTTTTGCAAAGGAAGAAGCAAAGGGAAACTGAATTTTTTTTCCAATCCTAGGGTTGATACAGGTGGTTAGCATGCAGTCATTCATTCGCACTTAGTATTATCGTCCTGACCTTCCCATCCTAGACATAACCCATTGCATGGAAAAACTCAGCCACTGAACTCTAAACTCTGCCCTTGGAGATGAACACTACTGCGTGGAGAAGAAAACGTTCCTCATGGTGCTGATTCCAGGATAGAGGGCATAAGGCCACACAGAATTTGTTTATCTTGCTTCCATTTAGAACCCAGTTATCTTTTTATTGGTCTTGTGTGTTTAATTCTCATTTGTAACAGCATAAAAATTCTTCCTTGGGCATAGGGAGGATGTAACCAGACAGTGCAAGGACAGCAGGGTAGGAAGAGCTCCTGGGCCATTAGGTGAAATCAATTCTTTAAATGAAAACCTAGAGTCCTCCCTGGAGCATGCACCCTGCTGTAAGCCTGGGATTCTCCAAAATGTATAGTAGTTCGACTTCCTTTTTTGTCTTCCATTCTGTCTTTTTACATTTCTCTCAGGCTGCCTTTCTTCCTTGAATAAAGAAAAGAAGCTAAAATGGAGAAATTGGAATTTTCCTTTTCTACTTCTTCCTTTGCTTTTCTTTGCTCTCAGGCCTTCTTCCTCTCCTTCAGATCTGGACTACCCTCCCCTGGGCTTGGCTGCTCTTCTAGCACTCCTGAGATCAATCAAATTCAGCTGTTTTTACTGCTGCTCAAAAAATGCTTCCACACTCACCCCTTCCCATTGTCAAAGTTCTGAATAACGTTTGCATTTTTTTATACTGATCAGGCATGAAATTTGTCTTTGTAATTTTAATTTGCATCAAAATTGCACATTTTCACACTTCTGATACCAACAGAGTTAACTTCTACATTTAAAACAAGCATCTTTGGATGGTAGCATCCAGGTGACCTTTTGTGTTGCTTCATTTTGGTTCCAAAGTGATCATTTATTCACTCATTTGCATTGCTGTCCTGTCCATCCAACCCCAGGAATGACACTTGTTTCTAGTTTTTGAGCAAGGCTCTGTCACTAGATTAACATTGCAGGGTGGAGAAGAAAACATGTTCACCAACAACTGCTGACTCCAGGAAAGAGAGCCCAAGATGGGACAAAATTGGTTTATATTGCTTCCCTTTGAAACCCAGTCTCTGTTGGTTAGTCCTATGCCTTGAATTTTTATTTTTAACAGCATAGACATTCTTCCTGTGGTTAGGGAGGCAGAAGCTAGAGAGGGCAAGAATGGCAGGTAGGAAGTGCAACTGTGCACCAGGTGATTTCTTTTTTCAAAATATAAATTAAATGCATCTACAACCTCCAGAAAGCATGGGATTTGTAAAATTCCTTCTCCTTTCCATTCTTTTTTTCATATTTCTCTCTTCTTTTCTTTCATGATTTTGTAAGTCATCCAATAGAAAATAGAAAATGATGTAGAATTATATAAATTTATTTTGTATATTTTCTTTATGGGACACAATTATAATTTTAAGTATTAAATTCACTGTCCTCTGAGAAGTAATTTAAATCATTTTCAAATATCATTTACTTTCTACTCTTCTGTCTCTCTCTCTCTCTCTCTCTCATATCACACACATACACACACATATTCTTGAAATTTTGAATTAAGGTAAATGGTTGCATATGCATTTGTTGGCAAGGAAACAAGAATCAAAGATAATAAATGATTATACTCTGTAAGACACACAGCTTGCACATCACTGTGTTGATAGAACTACATTTACGATGAGCATATTTCTTTTCCAATATAGGCAATGATATTGAGTTTTTGCTAATATGAATATATATTTGTGAGTCAGTTTGCAGAAAAAGACTATAAGACATTATGAAACATAAAACTAAAGATTGACCAAGATTTTTAATTCAACATGGTATTCATATGTTTTTCACCTTAGGTTTTTTAACCACTGTTTACTGTCCAAAGCACCTCAATGTTTTATCTCTTCCTCCTGAGTATATTTTGATCATGGACTCATTGTCATATACTAATTTAACATCGTGTTGTGTATGTGAGCATAAGACTAAGATTTTTGGCAAAATAAATTATTTAAAATTATGATCTTTAATTTTTAGAATAGGTTTATTTTCCATATTTTTACCTTATATGCTTTTGATTAATTGTCTTGATTTTATTTGCTTCTGGGGCCTTAATAAAGCCTTTGGGGGGTGATATAATTATACAACGAAAATTGAAAGATGACTACATGGTGTGAACACATGACTAAAATTAACTCTGGATAGTAGTGGCATGTGTTTCTAAAAGATGGGATCATTTCTAATTTACTTGAGAGTCAATGAATGGTGTAACAATTCAATTTACAATATGTGCTAAATATATTTTCTAAATTCTAGTCAACTTTTTTTTCCTAAATATTTTACCATTTCCTACTCTGGCATTAAATTAATTAGTATTTAGGGTTAGGGGAAATAGATACATTGACTTAGTAAAATTCAATATTGTAGGACAGATACAATGATCTTTTATCCATGGTTTCAGTTTCCCATGGGCAATTATTTTCCAACAATATTATATGGAAATTTCCAGTATTAAGCAATTTATGCATTTTAAATCGGGTACCAATCTGAGCATCATGATGAAATCTCATGCCATTTTATTCTGTCCTGTCTAGACACAGATCATCCCTTTTTCCAGTGTATCCACACAGTATATGCTACCCACCCATTTGTGCTTGCTAATCCTCTTGGTTGCTAGATCAACTGTCATGGTGCAGCAGTGGTTGTGTTCAAGTAACTCTTATTTTACGAATGTCACCTAAGCACAAGAGCAGCGATGTTGACAACTCAGATAGGCCAAAGGGAAGCTGACCAATATGCCTCCTGAGTGAAAATATGAAAGTTCTCTACTTAATAAAGAGTGGAAAAAATGTTGTGATGAGTTTGCTAAGATCTATTATAAGATTGAATCTTTCATCCATGAAGAACTTTTGGTGTTGCACTTCAAAACTGCAAGCATTATGCCCACAGTATGTAAGCCCAAGTAAGTCACAGGCTTCAGTATTATTTACAGTTTCAACATCCCCTGGGTTCTTGGAATGTATTTTCCACAGATAAAAGGGTTCTGCATATTGTCTGAGGTGGATAAATGTCCATATAGATTTAACAAAAAATTGATCACTCCTTTCTTGGTCCTTCTCCTCTAGTGAACTTCATGCCACTTGATACATAGTTCCCTCATCAATTTGATGTCCATCCAACATCTTCTTTGAAAGGCAAATATATTAATCCTTACTTTTTAGGTCTGTTTTTCAGAGATTATCTTTTCTTCACCCAAAACTCCTTAGTCAATGCTCTTCTTAGTGCAGCTTTCACATCCTTATTCCTCAATGTGTAGATAAATGGATTGAGGGTAGGAGTGACAATGCCATAGAAGAGAGCCATGACCTTACCCCTGTCCCGAGAGTAACTAGAGGGAGGCTGGACGTACATACTGATGGCTGTAAAATAGAACATGGATACCACAAGCAAATGTGAAGCACAGGTATTAAAGGCCTTCCAGCGACTTTCAGCAGAGCGGATTTTCATCACTGCCTGAGCAATGAACATGTAAGTGCCCAGAATCAGGGTAAGTGGTACCAGGAGTAACAAAGCCCCTAGAACATTGAGCTCAGCTTCATTCACACTAGTATCGATACAGGCTAGTTTCAAAAGGGCAGGAACTTCACAGAAGAAATGGTCTATTACCCTCTGTCCACATCTTGGTGCCACCACTGTGAGAGTGGATTGTATAGCAGAGTTAGCAAAACCACTAATCCAGATTCCAACAGCCATATGGATACATCGTCTCCGATTCATGATGATTGGATAGTGAAGGGGCTTGCAAATGGCAGCATAACGGTCAAAGGCCATTATAGCCAGAAGAATGCACTCAGTGGAACCCAAGGCCAAAAAAATATAGAGTTGGGCAATACAACCTCCATAGCTAATGGTCTTTTCTGGACCCCTAAGGTTGACTAGCATCTGTGGAACAGTGCTGGTGGTATAAGAGAGGTCCAAAAGGGACAGGTTTGAGACAAAAAAGTACATGGGACTATCAAGCTGGGGATCTAGGCGGGAAACTAGGATAATGGAGATATTTCCAAGTAGAGCAAAAATGTAGGCCACCAGAAAGATTACAAAGAGTGGTGTCTCTAGCCAGGGACGATCGGAAAATCCCAATAAGATGAAATCATCTAGGGAGCTCTGATTATTGATCCACATATTAGCACTGATAGTTGAAATTCCAGCTGAGACTTCTAAATATCCACTGTTAGGAATGGGTATCAATGGTAAGAAGAATCCACTGAGAATCAGAGGCTAGAGACCTTGAAAAAAAGCTCTCATTTTTGCTCCAATTTGCATCCATACTTCAATGACAAAATGGAACTTTGTCCTGATTATGGCAAATATTGAGTTAATATTGACAATGTAAAATCGAAAGATTGTTGAGAAAACAAAAAATAAACCACCCTTAATATAGTTGGCAAATGTTAGTTAGGTATCTTCTGGTTAACTTACTCCCTTTGGGTTTTGATACCTTCCTTTCTAAAAAAAATTGAATAGTACTACCATCAACTCCACATGTCATGGATAGTTAGTGGTGATAACCAAGAGTGTGGAATAAAAAAAGTTGAGAAATGGCAGAACTTCCCTGTAACAGGTTGAACAAAGGACATCAGGAAGAAGGCAGATGAATCTGCAGCTGAGGCTGAGCCAAGTCATCTGGCATGCTTGTCTTCATCACACTGAACATGGTTAGAGACATCACAGGAACTTGAGCCCTTCACAAAACCTGCACGAGGAAAGGATGGCATATTGGCAATCTTTGTACCCCTTCCAAGATTTAATTTTGATCCTATTTAGAGATTTAAAATACAGAGCGAGAAAACAAAATATTCAAACAAAATAACACAGAAACAAACAGGACTTGCTATGAAAATACTACTTTAAAATTATCTGGAAATTTTTGATAGAATTTTATTCTCTGAGAGAAATTATCAGAAAGAATTTCAAATACTTACATTCCTGAAATTTGGGACTGTGTATGAATTTTCCTGTCCCTCAAGAATATACAACTTGAAACATTTCTCCTCTGTTTCCCTTATTCTTATGACTTATTATTCCCTATAATTCTTAATTTATTTTGGGTTAGACTCGTATATTTTAGTAAGTTTGCCTTGTATTTTCTCTGGTTGTTTTACAAAAGTCATTGTTTTTATTCATCACCTTCTGGTTGTTCTGTTTTCTAGCTGTGTGACTTTGAAAACGTCATTTAAATTTTCTTATCTGTAAAATGGAGCATAATTGTATTCATCACATGGAACTAATGTAGATTAAATGATAAAAAGTAAATTACAACCCTAGCTCGGCTTTTGTCATATGGTAATAATTAAGTACCTATTAATTATTTATTTTCCTCAGCATGAGTTCCCAAACATATTGCACTTTTTATATTTTTGTGCATCTGTAGAAAGTGCACAATGGTATTGTTACATATTCACAAATATAAAGTAGAGGTAATAAATTTGATCTGATTTCTAGGAAATCAGCTCAGGATCCTTTGACTTTTTAATCCTTTCATTTGGCCCTAAATCATATTATTATGATCTTAAATTGGAAGGTTTAACGGCCTTAGCTGGCCAGGTCTATTTCTAAGTTTGTGTTATGTGAGTCATGTAATTAATGTGGGCAGACTTGAGGGGCAGTGATAAGTGATAGGGAGAAATACATGAATCACAGCTGAACAAAGGAATCACTAAATACAAAACTGTGCTCAGTATTCACCCATTCAACTTCCAGTTTCTTCATTTTATCTACAGAATCACAATTATTTTAGTACCCAAAAGTAATCTCTCTCTTTGAATTGCAATTCAATGTGTCATCTAAGTTGTCAACTAGAACAATTTGCCTTTAGCATTGTCTCACATACCTATCCATTGCATCCATGTATCCTGAAACATTAAAGAAAACACATGAAAGATAGTTTAATGTCCCATAATTTGTGATTTTCAAACTAGTGTCCCTCCTTGTATTGCTTGCTCATCCTCACAGCATTTAGCTTGCTTGGAGAACAGTCTTTCCTTCATTCAAATTTGATCATGATCTCAGTTCAAAATTCTTTAGTGACTCTCTGTTCAAACATATTATATTAAAACACAGCTTTAGACTTAAGGTTTCATGTAATAGTGATTTGAAACCATACAGTAATATGCATTGAGCCAGCCAAGCTTCCTGCTTTCCACCTGTGTTTATGCTGATGTGAAACTTCATTGTTGGTGTCTACCTGGGAAGAATCATATGTTTTTAAATATTTTCTTTAATGAGTCTTCAGAATACCACTCATAATTCACTTATAATATAAAATAAAAATACATTTCATTTTATACATATTTATATATTAACAGAGACAGTGACAGAGAAATGGAGGGAATAGAAGAGGGAGAGATTATATTTTTTATACTTGGCCTGATTTCTTGATTGATTATGTACTGTTTATGAGTAAGTTTGTGACTTATCAAAGCAAGAGTATATGTTCAACATGATAGGTATTAAATACATATTAATTAATTTGGATTTAGTTGAAATCTGCAACCAACAAATTCTTTATTTTGATGTTCTGATATGTTAGATTGCATTAGCATTTTGATATCATTATTACTTTTCATCCATAACCTTAATCAGTTTCACTGATATTTCATTATAACTAAACCCAGATATACTATTTATTTTTCCACTCCAAGCCCAAAAGGTCAAAACAGAGTTAAAATATGCCCTGTTTTACTCTTAATGCAAACATTTTCAGGCTTTTATCACTAATTCTTAAATTTATACAATTAATTAACAAAAACACATTTATTTTACTAAGTATGTCATTTTCACCTATGCAACTTTGTTCAATCAGATAATGAGAATCAAAATAATTGCATATAAATCCTACAGTACTTTCACAACAATTGAATATGAATTTGCTTTGTAAGTGAGAGGAAAATTTATACAACATGATTCATATTACAAAGAGGAATAAGCAGTTAGTGGCACTAATAGTAGAACTATTTGAATGATAATATTGCATAGAAAAGATTTTAGAAATTTTTAGGTGTCTGTGACCCTCTCTGGAAAGTTATTTTTTGAGATTTCTCCTTTTGTTAATCCTATCATTTCTTCTTATAATGCCACACTGTATTTAAAGTTGGTCTCATCCAATTCCTTTCTTCTCCCATTTCTCATCTTTGGACTGCAAGTCTTTAAGATTAGTGACTTAGAAAGATAGCAATATAAAATACATAATCATATAATATTCTATATTATATAATATTCCCAAATAAATGAGACAGATGCCATTGTAAGTTGATTAGAGAATTATTATAGAAATAAAATTTGATAAGATGCTGAGAAATAATTTTTAAGTATACCTTTGGAATAAGTTTTGCCTAGGGTTGAGGATTCAGCTCAATGGCAGAGCACTTGCCTAGCATGTGCAAGGCCCGGAGTTCAGTCCTCAGCCATGGGAAAAAAAAAGGAATAAGTTTTGCCTAATCTATCATGGTCATGGGAAGACTCCTGTGTGGCAGAATTACTTGTAGAAGGATACCCCTTAATCAGTATTCAAGTAATTCCTTGTCCAATTATAATCTTAAAAAGGACAACTGCAGATGGTATCCTTTGTTCTATCTGTATTGTTTTCTTGATAAACTCTCTTTCAGAATCTCATTATTCAGTTACCTAGATTCAGATAATATTCTTTTAAACCTGAAGAAAGCTGAGTTTTTTCTACTACATTTCAAAAAAATTATTGCTATACCATTTTCATGACCAATTTTTCTGCCACCTCAGTCCAAATAGATAGTTACTTGTTCCTGTTATTAAATACTATTGTGTTTATGAGATAAGCATGGACTTTTATGAATAAAATCAAATTCAAGAGAAACACTAAAGTTAATTAGAGAGGATATATGTAGCATATTTCTTTTACTTTCTGAATAGTTAATAGATGCTCAAATATTGGAGACCTATAAGAACATAGCAATAACTTGACTAATAATAAAATGGTAGAAGTAGATAAATTTTTAAAAATTGAGAAGAAAAAAATGAGAGAAAAAGATGCATAGATAAGTACATTAATGTTCTAATAATAGAAGATACTTAGATAAGAATCTGTTGATTGTGTGAATATAGAAAGACATAGTAGAAAAATGGAAAAATAGATTAAATGTGTAAGGCTAACTCAGGTAATTCAGTTTACTTTCCTTGTAGGGACTATGGGGAGTTTTTGCCTTTCTTACTGTATAAGAAAATTACAGGGATTAGGAGAGTTTAATTTACCTAAATAGAAAGTAAAAAATATGCTGGTGAGCCCCATGAGAACGAGAAACTGGAGCTGGAGGCAGAAGGATCTAGAAGTCTCAAGCAAATGGGGGATGCAAAGAAACAAAGAGGGAGGGGGAAAAAAGTATCTGACCACATGGCTCAAGAAACTGTGGAGCTCATTACATAAGAGGTTTTCATTTCTAATACTGGCTGCAATCACTTCGTTCTATTTGTCTGAATGCTAGGCTTTTCAGAGCTAAGTTGGTTTCCACACAATATTGTTTTATTATCAGCACGATTATAATGCAAATAGCAATTTAAATTTTAAAATAATGGTAAAAAGATATACTAAAATATTTAAACGAACATACAAGCTTCTAAAGGCAAATAACATAAATATTAATACATGTATTTTCCCATAGCTCTCCTCATAACAAATTAATGTATAAGAAGACTTGTTAAGCACAAGAATGTTCACATCAAATTTTCTATTAATCTAAATTATGTATAATTTCATACATATACACAATACTCCTTACAGATATGTCCATTTTGTTCCCTTAATAAACTTCTAAAGTAAGAATGATTTTTAATTGAAGAGAGGAAACTTAGGCACAAAGAAGTTATAGTACTTGCCCAAGTATATAGATCCGGAAAATTCAGAAATAAAGATTTGAATGATATAAGATTTTGAATCCTGTATCAGTATGCTTTTTATCATTCCATTATTCTCGCAAACAAAAGTATAGGTGATTTGCAGAATCAATGTTTTAATATTTTTTCAAATATTCTTACTTTATAGTTCTAATCATGAATAATCTTTTTATTCCACACCCCAGAGCTTGACAAGATAAGATGGCTTTTGCTTTTACTAACCTTCCATCTCTGAATGCCTTCTGAATATACCTGTTGCTGGGCTGCACTACATAAGTTGGTTGGGATTGTGACGTGGAGAGTGATAGTAAAGAGACCTGTTGCTGAAACATGACACTCAGATTAGTGAGGTGTTTGAATTTCATCCTCAGTCCAGTCACCAAGCACTCTCAGACTTTCTGAAAGGTCAACTTTAAGAAACCAAATGGAATTTATAGCCATCCATAAAACCCATGGATCCATAGGGAGCCTTCTCATGAGTTTCCATGCCATTACTGTCTTAGTCTTATTCTCTACTTACGCCTCTGAGATTAAGCATAATTAGTACCTGCTGCCACCAACATATCCAGGAGAGAAGAACCAGAGGGACTAGTGAAGGTGAAAAAACCTTGGAAGCAATCAAGATAATGCTTCTGGCAAAACACAAATTTCTGGCACACAAATTTAGTCACCTAAGAAGAAATTACATCAATTTCAATATGACTTGATCTCAGGAGTTGTCAAGAGAATTTTTACAATATAGATTATGAAATAGGTAAAATTTTTCTCCATGTATGATTGCTATTCTGAGAAAAATAGATCAACTTCATAAAGTTTTAAAAATCTATGTAAAATATAACCTTTTCATGTTACCTCCCATAATGGTTTTTTATTTTCACTCTCCATTTATATTTATTATATAATATTTTATACTCATTAAACATATATTATTTCACTTGATAGGCATTGGCACTGTATAAATTAGGAAAATATACTTTTTATTATTTCTTATTAGCTGGCTACAATTTCAAAACAATAGAAAAAAAAAAAAAAAAAAATTTCCTGAGGTTAGGAGCCCAGGGACACAAACTGATGTTTCCAAATTTGATTTATTCCAAATTTCCTCCTCCAAATTATTGAGCATAAATAATCCAGACTCCTCAGAATGAAACTCAAAATGAAAATCCATCATATTTTGGTTATAATGTCCATTATATTAGCCTTTTTTAGTCTTTCATAATAGATTTTCATAATGTCTCTGGAATAGTAGAAAAATAATGAACAAATACCAAATCTATTTATAAAGAATGAATATCAGATTTTGTCATAAAAGTCTGCTTATTGCAAGTCCCAAATCACTTTGATCTCAAATTATTGTAAAAGCAAATTTTAAAAAAGGATTTTGTATCAGGCTTCAGAAATAGCCCAAATATACATGGAGATTTCCATAGTCATAAAGGAAATCAGCCATCTATTATTATTTCTATTCTTTTTTTTTTAAAAAAAAGAGAGAAGGACAGTGAGAGAGCAAGAGAGACAGAGAGGATCAATTTTTATTGAGTTTTTCACATGGCTTTTGTTGCTCTGACACTTTGTTGTGTACGTGGGTTGCTGGGGTTTGAACCTGTGTACTTGTGCATGCCAGGCAAGTGCCTTAACCACCGAGCCACCGCTCCAGCCCCCATTTCTATTCTTTAACAGAGTTTTCAATAGGATGTGGTTGTGTCAACTGACTTTAAATATGTGAAAAAATACATAATTAAATTCCTACCCTCAAATTAATTCCAAAATAATAAGCTTAAATATAGAAATATGATAATATCAGATAAAATATCTATAATCAATAAAAGATATAGGATCAGGAAAACTCAAAAGACTTAAAATGATTGATATATTTGAAATGTTAAAGTAAAATTGTGGCAGAGACAAATATCATAAAATGAAAGAAAAGCACAAATGACAAACTCCAAAAGAATAACCATGCAGCAAGTGAAAGATAAAAGGCTAACTTCCTCAGTATCTTTGTGTTTGTTTTAAAAGACCAACACAGAGGTTTATACATGACTTTTTTTTTTTAAAGAGAGAGGGACAGTGAGAGAGACAAAGAAAGAAAGAAAGAACTTTATTTAGTTTTTCACATGGCCTTAGTTGCTCAAACACTTAGTTGTGTACATGGTGCTGGGGTTTGAACCCAGGTCCTCGTGCTTGCCAGGCAAGCTCCGAAACCGCTGAGCCACTGCTCCAGCCCTATACATGACTTTCAAATGAATAATTAAAAGGTTACACTTACATGTGCAAGAAGAAATACAAATTAAAACCATAAGGGATATGATTTTTATTTCCCAAATTGGCAAAGAGCAAATATTTTATTTTGTATCATACTGGAATGCCACTTTGCCTTAGCCTTCTTATAAAGCAACTTAAAATTATGTATCATAATGTTAACTAAACCTGTTTATTGGTACAGCAATCCTTTTTCTAGACATCCACCTCATGAAGATTCCCACATATTTGTGAAGAAGTGGATGAACAAAATCTTCATTGCAGTGTTTTTTTTAATATTAGCAAAAGTGTTAAACACACCTCTATAATGCATTCATTAAACTACACATTAAAAACATATTTATAGAAACACCTGCACATACATGCAATCACCCCACATATGCTAATGTGTTACAGGATGTATTGGGAAGGTTGGAGAATGTACAGAAATAAGGAGTGTGTGCACGATTTATTTGTTCCATGAATATCTTCACTGTATTTTTTTCTGATGATTTTTAATGCTTTTCTCCTAGTTATAAATATAATGAGGACCAAACAATAATACTAGAGTATTCTTCATTGGAGTTTTCCTGAGGAGTGTGGAAAAATATGCTTTAGATCTGAAGTAAGAAAGCAACATTCTTACCCTGATCAAATTTCCTTTATTGTGCATAGCTCTTGTTTTTATACTTGATGGCTTCACATTCCAATTTATTTCTCTAAGGAATATGCATACATAAAAGTCAGTAAATCTGCATGGATTTAAAAAAATCATAACTAGTATTCCACTCCCTCTCCACCTCAATTTCCTATACTCACAAAAGAATTCTCACAATTTGGGGTTCTTTTTTAATTTCTGTTTGGCAGTTCTTCAATTTTTCTAATTCAATGTTTCCTAAAATACTTAATCAGTTCTTTTGAGAACCAGCACTGTCCCACTGTCCCCATGTACTTGGGATTCATCAGTGAGCAAAAGATCCTCCTCAGAACGGGGGAAGAAGGGAGATAACAAACAGTAAGCCTCAAATGTTCTATATGATGTATTGGTAGATGAGCGGTGCTGCAGATGAAAGAAAACAGATTAGGATAAGAAATAGCAAGTGGGTCAGGTAACAGTTAAATGAAGTGGTTCAGAGAGGTCTCCTTGAAAATATGTGATTTAAGCATCTGCTTTAATTTTAATGCCTCCACCTGGTCACCTAACCATATGGTAGCAGGTTCAAACAATCCTAAGTGAACAAGCATTTTTTGATCAATCATTTGTTGTAAGTTAAGTGAAAGAGTGGCATTTCATATGGTGACATTGACATAGCTAGCTGAGTGGTCTGTAGCACTGTGGCTATGGCCGATGCTGCTGGTGTGAAAATGATTATGGAAGCAATAATAAATGCAGTTGGAGAGGCCACAAAACACCTGGAGCAACCACCAAAAGTTGGTTTAAGCGGAGAGTAAAGCTTTAGATTCTTTCCACTCTTCTGTCATATTTACAAGAACATGAGTGAACGCCTTCCTTCTCATGATGATACAGATCCTGAGAAGATGCTCTGGAAGGACAAACAGGCAGCATAGCTGCAGCTGAAGCAGTCTATTTAAATAAATGATTTTCACAGGTAGTATTAAAAGACCCACAGAGAAAGACATACAGGTGGACAATACAAACCTGCAGGGATTCAGCGAGGTTGCACACATGAAGATTAGCATCATGTCATTATTATACTGTAGACTACCTGTCCAAAGTGTTAATTGGTGAAAAACAAATACCAGAACTCTGAATGAGTTCCTGTTCTAGATGAGGCTGGAGGAATGAGAGATCCCAAGTAATAGAATCCTTACTATAAACTGTGGGATCAGAGAAATTGTTATTATGCAGAAAAAAATGGTTATTTCTATTGTAGATCCAGAAATAGGGAACCCAGTGTACAACGGCAAAATTTCCTACTTTAGTCACACATTTCAAGGATCCTCTGTAGTCATATCCGTTCACTTCTGCTATGTCAAAGTGGAAATTAGGATAAACTGTACAAAAAGGGAGCCCTGGTCAGTAATGATCAATAGTGGTGTTACCATGGTGATAGCTGCCAATGGAGAGAATTTATTCTTATTGGGACTTACATGAAACCATACCTGATTTTTGGGAACCAAACAAAAGGGCTCATTGCCAGTACAGAGGGGCAAAGAAGAAGCCCAAAAGGTGTCACTAGCACTATTGTGTGTTTTTAGTAAATCATCCTCTTTGGAGTGAGGAAGCTCAAGCCCTTCTACACAGGTGGGCTATTACTAAAAACTGGGAAAGGCTGGGTCTTCCCAGCTGATAGGGCCCCTCAAAGAGGGATCAGACACAAAAGACCAATGGACATCAGCATAAGGCTAGGGCATACCCAACCGGCAAGGACAGCGAACATGCTGATAAACATGGCTTCTGGGTTGTGTGGTTGGCTAGTCACGGTCAGCACTATCTCAGCCCTTTGGGCTAAGTTTTTGATAATCCCCAAATCAGCTTGGGAGCCCTCCTGGTCCTTGGCATCATCAGTTGTGGGGCAGCTGCTCTGGCTAGAACAAAGAGAGGTAGCTCTGGTGACTCCATCACTGGGTCTGTCAATTCCATCTTCTGTATTCCTGGATGTGGCTTTCGGCCATAAGACTTAATACTCAGCAGCGGCAGCTGGCGGGCTTGTTCCTACAGTGAGACACAGTCATATCTTGTCCCCATGCTAAATGGGGGATGGGTTCATCCCAAAGGCCTCCTTGGATGTCTTTCCACCAAACTGAAAGTGCCAAATCTAAGGGCCCCTTGGCTTGCCAATGCCGCTCTGTTGCAGTCAACCTACCATCTGAAACATTGAAAACATTTAAGTGTTAAGTGTGATTAATGCATAATGAAGTGTATTTTTAGGGGATGATTTATTTCCTTGTATTTTCCCCCTTTTCTTTATTTTAACAACATAGTCTTAAATTTTTTTTAATTTTTTAAAAAAATTTTAATTGATTCAGAATCAGCTTACATACTGAAGGGATTCATTGATTCACCTTCATACAAGAATACATATTGACAGCGTTGCTTTAAGCTGATCTTTTTCCAGGATCTACCCTCCATCCTCCGCTTCCCAATCTCATGGCTCCTCTGTAGTTCTCCAAAGTTACAAAGATTAGTGACTATATACATGTAATTTACATAGTGAGATTACTAGACTTATATGCCTGTCTGTATCTCTTTGGGGTTCTCATAGGAGTCAAATGTACTCTACATTGTTGAACTCCCCCTCCCCCCCATCTACCCTCCTTCCCTTCCCTTCCATTCCCTTCCATTCTCTCCCACCCACTCCCCTTCATAGCTATAGACCCCACATCTAATGTTTAGCAACATAGTTTTAAGTGTAAAGTGAGCTCATTCTGTAATACTTGGGGGTTATATGGAATGCTAGTGATATGTTTAATATTCCAATCATTACAAAGGTTTTTAAAGGTTTCACAAATGTAAGCAGGGTCATTGTCTTAATAGAGGTAGGAATACCTAGGGTAGCAAAGGAGGTCAAACAGTGCTATATAACATGATGGGCTGTTTTTCCCTTGAACACAGTTGCATGAACAAATTTTAAGTAAGTATCTATAGTTACATGAACAAAAGGCAGAGGAGTAAGTAAAGGAATTTGAATAACATCTATCTGCCAGACTTCATTAACCTTTAGTCCTCAGGGACATACCCTAGTGATTGGGAGATCACTAAAGCTAAAATAATAATTCCTAGTTCTGCCCTTTGAGGAATTAAATATCCTGATTGAGCTTTTTGCACCATCCCAGAAATAAATGCTGGCGAAAACAGTCTGCCCTGATTGATCAGTAAATACTGTTCTGCTTTCATTCAGAGGTTTGTGATTAATTACTTGAAGGAGGATCCAAGAGGTAGACTGAGGAAAAGATAATTTATCAGAGGGCCTACAAAGTAAGTCAGGGCAATTTGAAGTTGTGTAACATTCCATGTATCAATAAAAGCTTTCAAGACTAGTTCTTTTAAATAATAAAACATGACACTAGAAATCATCTTGATAGATAAGTGCAGATCAATGTGTTAGGAAACCCTTGTCACTTCAACACATAGAGAATTACATTTGGCTTTTTATCAGTATGTTAATATTTGACCTTAGGAAAAAACTTTACATGACTTTTAACTGATTGTCCCAATTATATTAAACTTAATTACACACTGGCTTTTGAGATTTACCTTCTATAGACCTTCAGCAGCTCACTTAGGGACTCTACAGCTTGCTTACTTTACTATACAAGGTATCTTTTCATCCAGAAAAACTGTATTTTCATACCTATAACTTTCTTGTGTCTCCTTCTGACTCTTTCTATATTCTCAAACAATCCTTATGAAATTTCTGAATTTTTTCGATTACTCTTCATAGTAAGAAAAAACTGTTTTTTATGGTGCTTTAATTTAAACACAACAGAAATCTTTTATACTTTTTGCACATAGTCACACATATTAGAATTTTAACTCTTAGTAAATTTATTTTTAGAAAAGAGCAGAAACAAAATAATCTTAAACACTTTTTTGCTCATTTACCAATTCATAAAAACACAAAATAAATCCAAATATATGTTAGCTTATGGAATTAATAAGCCAAGACTACTTGAATTTATTTTTAGAAGTTGATGTCTTAGCATTTAACTTTGCAAATCAATCAGATGTCTCTTCTAAAAAAACACATTTATGAAGATTAATCTCATTTATGTTAAATCTAATTTATTCATTTTTAATCATTAACTTTAGGTTATCTATAAAACCAAAATATCAGACATGTATATGCCAAAGCCTTTTCCTGATGAAGAAAATTCCTAGAAGCAATGAACATTACACTTTAAACATTTACATAAACCAGCACCTTATTGATTGACCATCTTAAAAAAATATGGGCTAGTAATCTTAAACATATCTTTACTCTGTTTTCACCAATTAAATTGAACCATTTCTAAAAGATTTAATTCATGGGAACTAAAAGTCATTTGATCCATTTTTTAAATTTAAATTTAATTTATAGGCACTCATTTATCTATTTGTCAATTTGGTGTATATACAAACATACAATACATAAAAATCAACAGGAAACAAATATTTTAGAGCCTTGTTTTGAAGAATTGATCTCTGAATAGAGATAACAGGGAGAATAGCTAACAGGCTAAAAAAAGAACTTCTGAAGTTAGATGAAGCATGCCTGATTGGAGAGGAAAAAAATATAAGGTGTGCAAGAACAAATTCACCATTAAAAACTGTGAGCTCAAAAAAATAGTACAGAAGATAAAAATGACAACTATAATCAGTCCAATAAAGGAGCACACAAAACATCTTTATCAGACTGAAGTGCACTTTTAGATAAAATTAGAATTAGTTCTAGAATATTTGTTTAAGATGATAATCTTTGAATAATTAACCTTTTTTTTTTTTTTTAACAGAGGGAATAAGGAAGACCCGGATAGTCAGATCTTTGTCCGTTTTCCCCATATTGGGTTCCAGCTCCCAGAAGTGTGGTATTCAGCCTCAAGGGCCCCCACAAGCCCTGGCATATAATGGCTGTTGCCCCATTCTCACAAATACTTTTTCTAATCTTTTTATAGGTCAAATAATTCACAGGTGCATGAATTTGAGCCCTATTTTGCATGGCTACCAGACAAGCCAGTATCTCTCTTTTTAAAGCTGCCTGCTTAAGAGTTGCTACCAGCAATAGTAGTGTACCTGTTGGAGGAGCCTGCACAGGTCATTCCTCCATGGGAGCTGGAGCTCCCAGTGCTGGAATTGGAGACCTACTTGACAGTGGCAAGGAAGTTTCATCTTGATCTTGATTCAGGGGAACCAATGCACTGCATAACACCCCTTAAGTCACCAAAGTATGCACAGGGACCTTTTCTGCTTTGCTATAAGCTCTTCTCATATTTTTCCCAGCTCAATCCCAGATCTCAATATCTATAGTGTCATTGTTTGGGAACCAGGGATTAATATTTATCACCACTTACAACAATTTTAATAACTAATCTTCAGCCACCACTGCTTCAGAGGCCTTAAGTAGGTGTCAGAGCATCCTAATATATTTTTTCTGTTCTGCAGATAATTATTGCCCCATTGATTCCCTCACTTGAAAAGTCCCAAGGATGTGGAAATCTCTGTTACTTATAATCCACTGTGGAGCTCTGACCACTTACAGTTTACTTGGCTTCAATCTGCTTTTCATGTCCAAGTGTCGCTATTCAAGTGCCACTTGTTGGCTACAACTTGTGTACAGGTAGGGGAAAGAATGAAGCAGACACAGAGCAGGGAAGTCAGGGGTCCACACTAAAAGAGTGAGGTCCTGAGTCTCTTTCTCTGCTTGCTATTATTGAGGATCACAAAAGGGAAAGTTTACTAGCAGTTTAAGGAAAGGTGGGTCATCATGGGACTTCAAAATGGCAGTAATTAATCTGGAAGGAATGTTTATGAAACAGGGTATTTGGGAAGTCTTTTCTGTCCCCAGGCAAGAACATTTGCCTTGACAAGGCTGGATGCTTTCAACCAGGCAGTTTGGTCAGGGCATTCCCTGACCTCAGACCTTGCCTAGGCACATGGTAACTTACAGCTGGCACGTCCACCCTCCACAGTTGTCAACTAGTCTACATCAAAATCTGAGCTGAGTAAGGCAAGAGCTGTCTAAAGACACAGGAAGCTGAAGCAAAGATCAAGATGGCTACCGGCCAATGGAACTAGCACCCTAAGTCAGTCACATTGTCAAACACCACCAAGATGCAGCAAAGACAGCAAAGTTGCTGGTCCAAGTCATCCCAAAGGAGATGCAGACGCTCAATCTGTAGACATGTTCTTGATGACCGTGCTGCTTTATGGACTTCTCCCAATAGTTGCTGATGAATTACTCTGTGACCTGACACTTCAAAGTGCCCTCAGCATGGGGTAATTTTGAAGCCTTCCAGGTATTGAATGGGAGTTCAGAAGCTCTGAAAGCTGATTCTTACAGGAGGTGTGCTAGGCTTAGTGTGTGTTGCACATATAGGTTGTTAATACTCTCATCTCCTTTCAGGACCTTGAAGTAAGAAGCTGGAGCAATGGAGCTGAAAAATAAAATATATAAAATAAAAATGCAGAAGACACCAACAGTAGAATAAATAAAACAAAAGAAAGAACAGTAAGTTATGGAATAGGAATAAAGACAGCTTATAGAACTATGGGAGAATATCAAATGAGCAAATACTAGGGTTATTAGAATTCAAGAGGGACTTAAGAATGTTATTGGGGCAGAAAGCCTATTAAAAGAGAGAGTAAAGGAAAACTTCCCAAGGCAGAGTATATGAATATCCAGGTATAGGAAGGTCAAATATCACTAATCAGATTTAACTCAGCTAATAATCTCTCAAAGGTTAAAGATAAAGAAAGGATTCTGAAATCAGCAAGTGATAAGAAACATAAGTGTATTCAGTTCATCTGAAGGAAGACTACTCAACAGAAATCTTATAAGCCAGGAAGCAGTATATTCAAAGTGCCGAAGAGAAAAAAAGCTGTTCAGATATGAAGAGATAAAGACATTCCCTAAATGAAAGTTAAGAGAAGTTATTACATCCATACCTGCCTTTCAGAAAATGTAAAAGATTTTCTTCAAACTGAAAGAGCCTGTGAATGAATAATAAGAAAACATCAGAAAGCACTAAAGTCATTGAGAAGGAGTAAGTAAACATAGAAATTTGGAGTGCTCTAATATTGTAACCATAATACATATTTATATCTTTATCATAAATGATAAAAAGATAATTAGGACTAATAATAACTAATTTGTTAAGAGGTGATATAAAAAGATGTATAATGAAAATTCAAAATATGGGGGAGAAGAATAGAATGCAGTTGTGTTATTTTTATTACTGCTTTTTCTTTTCTCTGTTTCCTTGTCTTTGTAATCAAAGTTAAGTTACTATCAGTTCAAAATAACCTTCTATAAATAAAAGGCATTTTTTGTAAGACTCATCCCAACCACAAAGTAAAGGGCTGGGAACCCCCCGAGGCCCCTGTGGGACCCTTCCAAGTGCCCACCTGCTTGCAGATCACAGTGCCAGGAATGCATGTCCCCATTGCCAAAACAACAACAACAACAAACAAAAACAAAATAAAAGACCTTTCAACCACAAAGTAAAGATCTACAATAGATATACCAAATGTAATAAGCAAAATATCAAATCATACTCCTAGAGAAAATCACTGAGCCACAAAGAAAAACTGTGAGAGATGGAGAAAGAAAAGAACTGCCACAAAATTAGAAGATAGGTTTTCTAGTTTGGTTCTAGTAAGACCTTACTTTTTGAAAATTACCTTAAATATAAGTTAATTAAATTCTCCAATTAAAAGCATAGAGTGGACTAAACAGATAAAAAAATCAAGAGCCTACTAAACGATACTTATAAAAAAAGCTCAAACTGTAAGACTACACATAGACTGAAAGTGAGGGGATAGAAAAAAATATTTTATGCAAATGGAATAGAAGAGAATAGGAGGATCTAACTATATTTATATCAGTAAAATATACTTTAAATCATAATCTGCAAAAAAGATAAGGTCCTTATATGATGATATAAGGATTATAATGTATAGCAAGGGCATGTAACAATAGAAAATCTATATTCATTCAAAAATCAAAGGCCATAAATATGTAAAGAAAATATTAATCTATCTAAAGGGAGGAATTTATTTCAATAAAATAACAGTACAGAACTGTGTGTTCTAAACCAAATGAACATACTATACATTTACAAAATATTACATAAAACTGCTATTGTCTCTCACAACATTCTCCAGGGTAGATTATATGGTAGGTCACAAACATACCTAAACAAATTTAAATCATTGGAATCATATTGAGTCTTTACTGAGCATTATGCAATAAAACTAGAAATCAATAAGAAGCAATGTTTTGAATCTGTAGGAACACATGACAAACAACATACTCCTGGTCAACCAATGCATCAGTGAAGAAATCAAGAAAGAAAATTTAGAATTTCTTGCTGCAAATGATAACAGAATGTAACTTTGAGAGGTTCAGTTCTGCTACTCCCTGAAAAAGACCATAAGTCAAGAGAGAGAATGAAAGAGCTTTATTGGCAACAAGCTGGCAAGTTGGAAGATGGACTTTGTCCAAAAAACCTATCTTGCTTAGGGTTGCAGTCATAGCTTTTATGTAGGCAGTTAGGAAAGGTATGTGTTTGGTGTCAAACAGGTGGATGAAGAGGTGGTCATAAATTAATGGTGGCCAGCTTTTCTGATGCACATACTACTGTTATCTGAAGGCCAACAGATGTTCTGTGTTTTATAATTCTAATGAAAAGTTGGTGATTAGGAAGTTCCTATTTTTTCAGGAACAGCTAGCCTTGCAGTTAACCATTAAGATATGAAACAGGGAAAGAGTAAAAAATAACTGTTGAAGAGGGACAATTTTAACCCTTTAGATGACCTAAGAAATGCAACAAACCAAAACCTCTGAGATACGGCAAAAGTAATAATGTGAGGCAAGTTTCATCAATATCTGCACCAAAAATATTGAAAGGCCTCAACTAAACAACCTATCATTGAATCTCAAGGAACTAGAAAAAATTAAGCTAAATGAATATTAGAAGAAAGAAAACAGTAATGAAAGTCAGAGCAGAAATAAAATGAAAGTGACTAAAAATCAATACAGAGAAACCCATTATTCTGCAAAATTAATATACACTAATAAAAAGAAACTTCAAAAAACCACATAATATCAATAAAATGAATAACTACCTTTTGATAAGATAAACAAAATTAATAACCTTTAGATTAACAAGGAAAAAAAGGAAAGCTCAAATAAAATCAGCAACCAAAACAAACATTACAATTGATACCACAGAAATATGAAGGATCGTTATATACTACTATGCAGTATTATGTACTGTTAGTCTTCTTATTGTTGTGACTAAACTACCTGATAAGAACAGCTTAATGGAGAAGAAGTTTATTCTGCATTCATGGTTTCAGAGGTTCAGTCAATGATCATACGTGCTCCATTGCACTGGGCCTGAGGTGAAGCAGAACATCATGGCAGAAGGGCATGGAGGAGGAAAGATGTTCAGCTCATGGAAGCCAGGAAGCAGAGAGAGAGAGAGAGAGAGAGAGAGAGACAGAGAGAGACATGGGGGGGAGTGTAAATAAGGATCCAGAAGCAGATACAATCCCCAAGTGCAAGCCACAGTGACCTGCTTCCTCCAGCTGTGCCCCAACTGTCTCACAGTTACCATCAAATAAAATGTTTGGATTTTTTAATCCATCAAAACGAATAAGCCACTGATTAGGTTACATCTCTCAGAATTTGTCAGGTCCCAGCCGGCAGGAACTGGAGAGCTCTCAATCGGCGGTTGACTGGGAATGAAGTAGACCCACTGGTCCTGAGTTCTCCAACACTTTATTCCTTCCCTATCTCTGGAGGATAAGTGCTTTATTCTTCCCTCTCACTAGAGGCCTTTACATCTCCTCTCACTAGAGGCTTTTACATCTTTCCCTTTTAGAGTCAAGGCTTTTACATCTCCTCTCTCTCGAGTCCCTGTTTCTACTGCCAAGGCTTTTCTTCTTCTTCTCTTGCTAGTTTCCCTCTTTCTGCCACCTGCATGGGAGCGTCTCCTCTCACTAGAGTCATCTATATCTCTGTCTCTATACGTCCGGTATTTATTTGTTACAACAACCAATAGGAACACAGTGCAAACATATTCAACCAATTGTAACAAATGAGCGGCCAAATAGCTTAGTCATGTGGTCAGGCAGTCTGCTAATTACTAGGGAAGATACAAGCCAGCTGAGCCTCTTACAGAGTTGTTTACTACTAATTATTTTCTCTGGCATCTGGCCAGGCATCATGTTGGCCTCAGTCTCCAACAAGAATTTAATAATTTTACTTCCGAACATTCCTTTCCTTCAGAGATAATGCTCTATGATCCTGAGGCACATTCAACATTCTCATGAGATGCAATTTTCTTTCCTCAACATATATTTGTAGTTTTTTCCTCTGCTTATAAAGTAATATTCCGTAGTCAGTGGTAGATTCATAGTTTAGTATGAATTTCTCAAACAATGTACTTGCCTTCTTATTTCCTGTGCATCTAATGTATCTGTACATTGGTTTTTACTTGTTTCACAAATCATGAAACGTCTTTTACAGGAATATTATGAATTACTTTTGACAGTGTTAGCATCTTCTAATCCCTCACAATAATAAACTGTGGTTTGCAACTCCTTAGAGATTGAATGAAAAATGAATACATTGGTGTGTCAATGTATGACTTCACACATGAGTTCTTTGCTCACATGATTTACACAATTTTAAAAGGAAGAGATAACAGGTTCATTTTCTTTCATATAAACTTATTATTGAGTGAGTTTGTATGTGAGTAATTAAGAAAGTATGTTGTAAAAACAAAAAGGATAACAGGATAATAAAAAGATGACTCAAAGTTACAAAAGCTAAATATAATAAAAATTAAAAATATAGATAATTATTTAGGTAAGAATTGGATCACGCTAGTATAGTTTTTCAGGAGAACTTTTCCACATGGGGCCATACCTGATACAGTAGGTAAATCCACCTTGTAGGTTGGATTGTAAACTAGGTAACTAAACAGGAGGTGTGCTGCATAATATTTGGTAGGAATATATTTACGTTTCATGTTAGTGTGAGAAATAAATTTCCCTTCATATTATGGGAATGGGAAATCAGACTCAAAATCATTATATCTCAGTACACTAAGTATTTTGGCCTATCTGGAAAAAAAAAGGCATATTTACATAAATAGCAAATAACAAATTTTAGATATCAAAAGCAGAATTCACTTGATTATTGCAAGTAAACTTAGTAAATAATTAATAGTGACTTGCAACTACTCAAATAATGTATGCTTGGAAAACATGTATATTGATCATCAAGTCATCAATCTGACATCAATAGTTTATCAATTATAAATGATATTTACTGAGTTCTTACTAAATGCCTTCTAACTATTGAAAATCCACAAACTTTTGAGGTTGTCCTAATGTTAGAAACATAATAACTGAGGCTCTGGTTTCTCCTGGTTAAAATAGTTCTTTCCTGCCACACTTACAGTATCTGTCCTTTTAGAAATGAAAGCTTTAACTTTACTATCACCATTAAAAACAAATATGCACTTTACATAAGCGAGTGAAGGGAATGAATCATATTTCCATATTATAAAGAGAAAACAAGGATTAACATTTTTGTCAGATTTTCAGGGTTTTTTTTCATTTAGATGTACACAAAAGTGGAATAAATAATTTTATGTTAGATAATAATTTTTATTGGATAAAATTGAAAATAAGAAGCCTACATGAGATCCCCACAGAGGAAATATGAACAGGAGAGTAGAGTATTGAAAAAAGCTAATATTTTATATACATTGATCATTATTATCAGTTACTTCATTCATGTTGCACTTTAAATCATTTAGATTAACATAATAATTAAGCTCATTACTTTTTAACTTGTATGTAAGCTTGGATACAAAGAGGTTAAATGAAATTGCATAAGCTGAAAAAGGAAGTTATAGAGTTAAAAATCCAAATTCTCTAATTTCTATAATGTTCCCCACCAAGTATATGATAGATTTTACTACGACAAAAGAGAAAAAAATTTTTTGGAGACAGTTGCTTTGAAGATTTGTGACAATATTGATGGGAAGAGTTACAATGTAGAGGTATCAGGAAAATTGGTTATAAAGCACATTGTACAAGTGGGAAGAAAAACTGGTTACAGTGGTGCACAATTGTAATCCCAGCTACTCAGGAGGCTGAGGCAGGAGGATTGCAAGTACAAGGGCAGCCTCAGCAATCCTATCTCAAAATAAAATGCAAAGGGCTGGGGCTGTAGTTCAGTGATAAGAGTGTTTGCCTAGCGTGTACATGATCCTGGGTTTAATCCCCAATACAAAAAAAAAAAACTAAAAACCTAGTGGGATGTGAAGGTGGAGTAAAACATATAATAAGAAGGAAGGAAGGAAAAAAGAAGAAATGAAGAAAAAGAGGGTGGGAAATAGCAATTATTTGAAAAACAGGCATTAAAGACTGTAGGAAAATAATGGCTTTCAAAGGCCACAAAGGAAGCCTGTGAGGAGATTGGACGGAGAATTGTGGGCCATGTAAAGACAATAATGCAGACTGTGGAGGTTCTGACTGTGTTATGGACTGGTGAAGGATTATACAAGACAATATTTAGGAGCTTTCTGTCATGAAAACTTGGCCACTCTCTACGTGGCTTCATTGTTTTATGCACGTAGGTCTCTCTGGCACATTCTTCCCAGTGCTCCTTTCACTTCTTTATTCCTCAGGGTGTAAATGAGAGGATTGAGGGTTGGGGTTATGACTGTGTAGAAGAGGGAGATGAATTTCCCATGAGTGTGGGCATAGGAGCTGTTAGGCTGGATGTAGACGGCTGTGATGCTCCCGTAGAAGAGGGTCACTACCATCAAGTGGGAGCCACAAGTCCCCAGGGCTTTGTGCCAGGCCTGGACTGACTTGAGCCTTATAACTGCCTTGGCTATATGTCCATAGGATGTCAGTATCAGTGCTAAGGGCAAGAGGAGCAAGACCAAGGAAGCAACAAAGAGCTGGATCTCATTGGCATGGACGTTCACGCATGCGAGCTTAATCATGGAGGGGACCTCGCAGAAGAAATGATGGAGCCATCGGTGTCCACAGCGAGGTAGCCTGAGGGTAACAGTGCCTTGGATGAGAGCATTCCCTGCTCCACTCAGCCATGCAACCCCTGCCAGAGCCTGGCACAAGTGTGGATTCATCACAGTCACAAGTGGAGAGGTTTGCAAACTGCAGCATAGCGGTCCAAAGCCATTACAGCCAGGAGAACACACTCAGCGGAACCCAAAGCCAGGGAGACATACAGCTGGAAGGCACAACCCAGGGACGTGATGGTCTTGGCTGGCCCTTTTAGGTTCCACAGCAGCTGTGGGACAATACTGGTGGTAAAACAGATGTCAACTAGGGAGAGGTGAGTGAGGAAAAAGTACATGGGTGTTTTGAGTTTAGGGTCTATGGAGGAGACCAGAATAATTAGTGTATTTCCCACCAGGGTAAGGAGGTAGGATATCAAAACAATCACAAAGAGCATCTTTTCCAGCTGGGGCTGGTCTGAAAACCCCACCAGAATGAAGTCTTCTTCGACACTGCTATTGGTCATGCCTTTTACCTTGTTCAGACAAGGAGAAAAACATTTCAAGAATTAAGAAAGAGTATAATGTGTTGGTCAGCAGAGGCAGTATCAACCTTTTTAAAATAAATGTTTGAAACTTTGACTCAGACAAATTATAGTGACTCATGGAATAAAGTTTGATGCAGTGTCCTTCAGAAATTGCAGAAGATGGTGTTAACCTCCGCAGAGAGGCATGTGGAGCCTACTGTGGAAACCAAGTATTCTCTTGAGAGAGAACTATTCCAAACTGAGATAAAATCTTCCACAGGAAGAAAGAAAGAAAAGATCAAAAGAAAAAATATATAAATTCACTAATAGCTGATGAAAAATAATTCCAATTCAGTGGAAAAATTTAGTGAAATGGATTTTTATACAGTCAAATATACATAAATATACATACACATATCCAGTCGTCAAGCCTAAACTCTGAGTTGGGTATTCTTTCTTTTTAATTTTTTATTCATTCAACATAGTCTTATATATTGGAGGAAATTGTTGTTACATATTCATGTATACATGGATATTGAGATAGTGAGATAGTAAGTTAAGACTCATCCTAGACCAGGATCTAACACCCTTCATCCATTCTCCAAACTCATATCTCCTCTGTAATCCCAGACTCATATCTCCTCTGTAATCCCACCATACTATAGTTTGAAATGAACATATACATGTATAATAATTGTTCACATTTCTGAGTTTCTCTGAGATGGGCATTTTTTGGGAGGATTTTCTTTATAAGCATGTTATCTCCAAAACAGTAGAGTATGGAGATTATAGAGGTTCAATTTATTATGAAATGGTAAACATTTGGTTAGTAAAGTAATAATATTAATAGTTATATCTAACTGTTTAATCATGTGGACACAATTTCAGAAGCATGTTTCATGCAGATATTAGTTAATTCATTTATTACATCAGTTAATTGAGGATGCAAAGTCATCAAATGTATTCAGAACAACCCTCATTTTTTGGTCTCTGGTGCTAGGAAAGGGAATATTGAATGAAAAATTGGTTAACTCTGGAAAGTGGCATGGATATTCCTCAGGAAACTAGGAATGGATCCACCATTTGACCTAGTTATCACCTTTCTTGATATATATAAAAAGGATCTAAAATCAGTATACTACAGTGATGCAGCCACATCAATGTTAATAGCAGCACAAATCTCAGTGCCAAGCTATGGAACCAACCAAGGTGCCCTTCAACAGATGAATAAATTTTAAAAAATGTAGTACACATACACAAAGGAGTATTACGCAGCCATAAGGAAGAATGACTTTATGATATTTGCCAGCAAATGGATGGAACTCAAAGTTATCATGCTAAGTCAAATAAATCAGTCTTGAAAAGCCAAATGCAGAGTGTTCTCTATGATATGTGGAAGCTAACCCAAAAAAGAAAAAGATCAAAGGAATAGACAAAGGAGAAGGAAATGGAAGGAGGAGGGATTTGATAGGAAATGTTTGTGGAATGAATCAGACAACTTTTATTTGTTCATGTATGAACATACAAATTGAATATCATCAACACATGCATCAACA
Organism: Aplodontia rufa; assembly: GCA_004027875.1. Lineage (NCBI taxonomy): Eukaryota > Metazoa > Chordata > Mammalia > Rodentia > Aplodontiidae > Aplodontia > Aplodontia rufa. The sequence goes on along the minus strand of PVKS010024786.1, from coordinate 1,565 downwards.
TGACACTAATTAAAGTAAATAACAGAAAGATCAGTAGAGTAGAGGAAAGAGAACAGGGGTGGGTAAAAGGGAGAGGAGGGTGAAAAACTGAGGATAGAATTAGAATAAGTTATACTGTATGCATTAATATTTATATCATTGTACATTCTATTGCCATGTATATCTAAAAATGAAAAAAAATACATTTGAAGTAAAAAAGGTGGTTAAATCTGAGTGGAGGAGTGGAGATCAACATTAGCAGGGCTCTTCCGGGTAATCAGAGGTTCCCTCAAGTGCATCAAACCTTAGAATTTTTACCTTCTAGGAGACTAAAGGGGCAGATTTTTAAAATTTCAAATATTTATAAATGAAAAAGTTTAAAATATACTTACTAATTCATGCAAATACCCAGATGATCATATCCAGACCTCCTGTTTAGGACAAATAGACACTTTCTACATGGGTGTGAACAAAAATCATTCTGGCCTTAAAATTCTTGATTAATAATATCACATCCTGTGATTGTTTTATTACTTGTGAAAATTAATATTGCAAATGAAATATATGAGGGGCTAGAGTGGTGGCTCAGCAGTTACAGCACTTGCCTGGCATGTGCGAGGATGTGGGTTCAAACCCTAGCACCACGTATGCAACAAAGCGTCAGAGCAATGAAAGCCACATGAAAAACTAAATAAAATTGATTCCCTCTTTCTCTTACTGCCCCCTCTCTCTTTAAAAAAGTATATATATATATATACATATATATATATATTTGAAATGATTCTAAAATCATAATTTCATGTATATGTGAAAATGATATTCAGTAGAATTCAGTGAAATTGAAGTCAAGGGAGTGATCAGGTGAGTGACACCAAAAAACAACATGAGATCACTGAATAATCACTCAAAATAGGGAGAGGGGAGCACAATAGTAAAAAAGAGAATATGAAGAAGGCCCTATGGAGCACACTTTGTGTGTGTGAGTCACATATATGCACACACATGTATATAATTTTAAATACGTGTAAATTATACATACATTGTATACACATGTACATAATTTCAGTATGTATTTCTTATGACATTTATTAAATACGTTTCTAATTCTAATAAATGTGCTCACAGTTATATATATATATATATACCCATGCAAAACCCACAAATACATATTTGCTTCCTTTTCAGTTTTTTCACTTTACTTCTATCAATGGCATAAAATAAATCAAGACATGTCATGTTCATTCTACTCCTGCTTGTAGCCTTCTTACCCATTTTGGTCAAATGATTGGGCAGTATTTTTAACACACATACACAATCTCAAAGAATGTGATGAGAGATGAATTCATGGTCTTGAGCAAGCTCCTTACTTATCAGAATATGTTCATTTAGTCTAGTGGAATAATTATATTTCACTCTAATGCGAGATCTGAATTCACATGTGCCCCAGATTATCTCCCTTTACCCAGATGGACATCAATTTAATTCAGAATTTCAATTTGTTAAAAGTTAAGAATCATGGAAATGATGCAGACATAAAATCAAGGCATAAATAGTCACTGCATTAAAAGAGAGGAAGTTTTCCATAC
>PVKS010024785.1:0-30652 GCA_004027875.1 Aplodontia rufa | reverse complement strand
GCCTTCCTCCAAATATCTATTTTTTTTTCCCACCAATGAGTCATTTACAAACTAATTCTCCACTTGGTAAAACTCAAGTTCAACATCTTATGTTAAAATTTTCCTGATCCTGAATTCTGGTAGCACTTTGGGGGTCCCTCTTGCTCTCTTGCCTTCTATAATCTTTAACTTTGCAGAGGTTGAAAGCATCTCTAAGGCAGAAACTAGGTCTCGTTCCGTTCATGCTTAGGATGTGTACTTACTAGCATCAGTCTGCATTTGTCTCAGGGATTTGTCCAAGATTGCAAAATTATGTGGCAGAGATGGGCCACAACTCCAAATTCTGCAGAAGTCTGTGGATGATCATTTTCTGCTGCTGCCTCAAATATTTTTGGTAGGATAAATTTATTCTATTCACTCTCAAAGGGTATATATATTACACTGAACTTTTGTTTAAATTGTTTACTTCAACTTTTTCCAAATTATAATGCCAAGAATGCAAATGCTTAGTGGTACAGTGAAAACAAAAGCGTTTTCAAAATCATATTATGCTGACAAAAAGGCCCAGGGAAATTTAGAAGTGATAGGCAATCTCAAAATTACCTTGATTATTTTGAATTCCCATTGGTTCATGCTTTTCTGGGAGGCAGCATTTATATTCATCATTATAAGAAACAGCTTTAAGATGAATGTGCATTATTCCATTAACCTCCTCTTTCCTGACATAAAAATACGCTATTTTTCTATGTGCTTAAATTAGAAATCCTTTTGAAGGTACAACTCTTTGCATGATATATTCTTTGTCTAGTCCATGTTTAGATATGCATAGATACCGTCTTTTGCAAATCCTGCTTTTGAGAGCACTTTATAAATGAAAAATACTAACAGTGGTTAGCAGTGTCTATGGACTACCACCCTGTGAGGGTAGGCCTAAGTCCCATTCCCACCATGCCCCATTCTTCTTAGGCCTAAGAACAAGTGTTTTTTCTGCTTGCCCAGGTAGACTCACTACTCAGATATACACAGTCCAGTGGACCGTCACCATATGAACCTCTCCTGAAAACTGGACAATCTCTGGCTTCTTGCTGTTTCCAAATATCACTGGCTATGTGGTCTTATAGAAATCTGTGCCTTTTAACTCTTTGCAATCAAGTACATAACATAGTATGTTCAGGGGCACATACAGGGGTATATTCAGGGGCATAACCAGAAGTCCCATTTCTCACATGTGACTGCGTATCTCCTAGTTCGGTTAAAGGTACATTTATTACCGAAAACATCATGAAATATGTTCACATAGTCATTTTATTTTTATCCAGTGGCTGCTGGGACTCAGGATTTGTGGCAATTTGTGTCAACTACTATGTGAAGTCAATTCATCCTTAATATTTGACTTTTTTTTTTTTTTTTTTTTTTTTTTTTGCATCTGCACAAGTAGTTTTAATTCAAATCCCAATCTGCCACTGACTAGCTATGTGAATCTGGACCAGGTATTTAGCCTCTCTGACCCTCAGCTTTCTCATTTATAAAACAGAGCCAATCTGAACCCTTGAGAGCTGTTTTGAGGGGAAAAGTGAGTGTGCCAATTTTTGCTGTCAAAGTCACTTTCAGAAGTGAGAAAGCATATTCAACATTCAAAATGTAATTAGAAACTGCAGACAATCTAAAAACTGTTACATTTATTACTATAGCTTTTTCTGACTGTGAGCAAATAATGGAGCACACCTGGCATTTAGCAATCATACTCTAACCTCTGTGATGCTGACAGATGAGAAACTGGTCATGGAATCTGCCAGGTCTGGGTTTGCAACCACCAATGAGCTTGTGTGTTCTGTGGAACATCAGCAACCTGGAGCTACCTGGGATTCCTTGTGAGACTCCAAATGTGCATGTGCATAAATTGGTTCTTTACTTGTTCGTTAATCGGTGGGTAATATCTTGAGTAGTTAAAAAGAAAATTTGGAGGCTGGAGTTGATGAAGAAAGTTTGCGACATTGCATGTTGTCCCACCTCTCACTAAAGTCTGTAACAATTGGCATGCCCTAGACATTTATTAAGTGCCTGATGTGTGTCAAGCTTTGCATTAGAGATGAGAAGATGTAGCAGCCTTTCACAGGATGTTTAGAACACTCACCAGGGTAAGTTTAAAGAGAATTGTCTTCAGTGTAGCATGGGCTCCAACTAGAGATGGCCAAGGTCTTGCTGCCTCAGAAGTTTCCCAGAAGCCTAAACCTGACATCACCTTTTAAACATTCCTGGCCTTTGGCTATTGCTATTTCATAATTAGGTTAGCAGATAGGCTGCTGTAACGGTCAATCTGAATTGTCAACTTGATTGGGTTAATATATGCCTACGATTACATTTCCTGGTGTGTCAATGAGGACGTTTCTAGGAATGATTGTCATGTGGGATAGAGAAATGCAGCAGAGACCCACCCTAATTATGGACAGTGCCCTCTGATAGGTTGGAGACTTGGAATAAAAGGGAAGAATAATGAAGCAGCAACAAATGATGCAAGTGCGATTCTTCTTAAATGGGTTCTTGATTGCTTCTATGATTGTCTGAGGACTTCAAACTCCACCTCCTTCACTCTTTCAAAGCGGACTCTGCCCAGCAATTCTACAGTGAGTTTCCAGGGCTTTGGTCCAAGGCTGGGATAGGATAGATGATCTCTGGTTCTGAGGCTTCAGTATCCTGGACTGAGTAGCTACTGGATCCTCCAGCTCTCCAGCCTTCAGATGGTCATTGTGGGACTATCCAGCCTCTGGTTGTATAGGCAAACCTAATAAATCCCTTTGCATAATGGTGTGTGTGTGTGTATCTCCTGTTGATTCTGTTCCTCTAGAGAACCCGGACTAACACAGCTCACCACCAGCTTTCACCTTTTCACTAAGATTTACAGTTTTTCAAAATGCCATTGGCACAATTCCTTCTTTGTCTCCTTACTAGCATTCTTTCTTTGTGGAGATAAGAATTAATGGGGCCACTGTGTAAATTGATATTAGCACAGATAAAAAGCCCAGAAAGGAGTTGGGCATGCAATAAGCACCCAGTAATGTTAACTGGTACTGTTAGTATCATCATTATCAAACCTGGGGCAGATGTGAGACATTCAGAGATAATTTGTAGATGATTGTCACAAAAATAACTACATAAAAATCTAGAACCATGGCAGTCCACCAATGTAATTTTGCCATTTCTGGTATATAAATAATATTCAAACTACAGTTAATTTCTAGGTAAAAAGGATTTCCCCACACATCCTATGTTTGACAGTTCTTAGTCCAGTCTGAGAATCTTGGGTCCCACTATCATTTGCATGAGTTTTCATAGAGTGACAAGAATCTGGTTACTTGATTGGTCACCTAAACCAAATAGAAAGGCAAAAGCCAATGTCATATCCTTTTCTTCAACATGAAAATTCAATTTTGAAAAGTTGACCTTTGAGATTGAAGTGGAAGTCCAGTGGAGTTATCCTGAGCCTGCAGCTTAAGTGATCAGAAGGGTGCAAATGCTTTGACAGCTCAAATTTGTTATTAGGCTTTTGCAGCTCAGAACCATCTGCCTTCTCCTAGCCTGTGTTGCCATTTCTCAAGGTTTCCTTCCTTCTTACTTTCCCTCCCTATGCACTTACCGTTTGTTCACTGAGCCTCTATTATGTTATAGACACTATTCAAGGAACTAGGGATCTGTGATCAAACAATTTCTATGCTCATGAAACATATTCTAGTGGGAGAGAAAGTTAAATATATAATATCAGGAAATAATCATGTCTGACACCTCGTTAGTGTTTAACATGTTTCCTCCTTCAGAAGAGCAAAGAAATCTGGAGAGACTCCAAACACCCTGGGATTCGGATTTCCTCTCTGACACCTACAGTCTAAAGTAGTTTCAACTTCCTAGAGGACCAGACCCTAGGGTTTGTTGCACTTGCTTAAATTAGATGTGGTTTCCCAATAATAGCTGAGGTCTTTACTGCAGAAGAGATCATACAGGTCCCATCTCTGTGCTACCCATCCCCTCCTTCCTCATGCAGCTAATGAGCATGACTAACCCTTCTTTCCCAATTCACAGGCTAATGCTGAGAGACTCTGTAGTCTGTATGAAAGGTGCTTGAATGAAGCAAACACAAAACTGGATGAGGTGACTCAGTAGGTGAATGACTTAACAGCACAGAAGGCGAAATTACAGAGCGAGAGAGGTAAGTGACCATGCTGCATCACTTGTGAGTAATCCTCACTCCCAGGAGACTCAGGCACAGCTGAGATGATGATTACCCACAGACTGGGTGGGCATCCAAAGACTCTAGGGGAGGAATTATTGCCTCTGTGTTACCCATGTCCACAGACACACTTCTGTATGAAAAGGGTCACCTCCGCGCTGCTTCAGGAGGTCCTGCCCATAAGAAAAGCACTGTGAAGTTGGCAATATCTAAGAGTGGCAAGGGCTGTCCACACGGACTAGTAGATGTGACTTCTCTACAACTTCTGCTGCATTGAACGGGGACTGTTGCTAATTGCTAAGTGAAGAACCTACATCATTTTTGCACTCGGTGAAAGTCATAATCTATAGCCTACATGGGCCCGCACGATGGGGCTCCCGTTATCTCTCTGGCCTCTTGCTACTTCCTGCTTCTCTAATTCTGCCTTAGCCAACTGAACTGTGCCTTGAACGCACCAGGCTCTCTCCCACCTTGGAGTCTGGGACTAGCCGTTTCATCTATGTGGAATACTTTATTAATTCTGCAAAGTCTTGGAGATGAGGTTTAATCAAATGGACATCTAGGGTGAGTCAGAGTAGCCGCTTGGAGAGGTGACATTTGAGCACTGTCTGCCCCTTTTCTGCATGTGCTGCTTTTTTCATAGTATTTGTTACCCTCACGCAAATTGGTTACTTTACCCAATTAGTATATTTGTTTGTCTCTATTTGAAGATAGGCTCCATGAGGGCGGGGCTCTTGGTTTTGTTCATTGGTGTATGCTTATCTAGAACATTGCCCAGCACTTATTGGTGCTTCATATACATTTGATAAATTAGAAGTAGCAAAATGTCCCATGCTTTCTTCTTTACTATAAATCTTTTTTCATTTGATTTTTGTTGTAAGCTTTTGTGTATCTTGCACATGTAATCATATATAATGACTGTTCCCCATCCGTTAAGTAGATAGACTATAGTTTATTTAACCTTGTTCTGTAAATTGACAGTGTTCTATGAAGAGCACGTGGCTTCATGCTTGTCTGTAATTAGTATTATTTTTAGTAACATATTTCCAGAGTTGGAATTCCTAGGTTGATGGGAATAAACAGTATATTATTGATACCCAGGGGCACACACTATTAAATCCAAAATGAAGGCTATTGGAGCTAATGCTGTTATGGCACTGAACACCTCTTTTTCTATATGCTAGCTCTGGGGTCAAGGTAAACTTAAAATGAGTTAGGAATATTTAAAACTTGGAAGTCTAGAAGAGGAAAATGTTTTTGTTTCTAACCAGGACACCAAATAGGACCCTTCTTGTATTACTGACAGAGTAAGATACTTGGTGTCCTTATGAATCCCTAAGTTTGATCTTCTGTGCCATTTAGGATGCCACGTGTGAAATCTATAGTTCAGAAAAGTCCGAGTATATTTGTACATCTGCCCTGCAGAAAATTCTGTACAAAACTTGTTTTAATAGGCGTTGACTGCTTCCCCCTAGTTATTGGCATTAATTTTCTACTCACTTTTTTGATGAGGAAATTGGTGGGTAAGTGAAATGAAAGTGGGTGTGAGATGTAATTCTACTTAGGATGCAGGACCATTTTCTTGCTTCCTTTAATTCTTATCTTTACCTTTTGGCTTTTGTATAAATTAAATTTTAAGCATGTACTTACCCAAACTTCCCTTCTCCTCATTGGGTCCATATTCTAGACTTTTTATGTTTGCTGCTTTTCTGTTGCTATGAGCAAAGTTTCCTTCTCATGCTCTGTCAATTTATCATGCTCTATTTCTAAAGGAGACTAGTGGTACATATGAATGATTAATCCATGTTAAGAATGTACTGGCCCCGTGATGTAAATAATTTGTTGGTCTTAACATCATAATGGATTTGCATTTCTTCAGAATCCGTTTGAATATGTTGTTTTTCTGAGAGATTCTTAAAGTTTGGTCTTTGGACCCCCAGGTCCTCGAGAACTTTAGGGGCTCTGTGAGGTTAGACTTACTTCATTTAAACACATATATGCTATTTGCTTTTAAATTCTTGTCTCACGTGTACTGATAGTGCAAAAGCAATGACAATTAAAATTGTTGCAGCCCTATTACAAATCCAGCCGGTAGCACTATACTGCTCTATTAATTATTGGATTTATTAGTACGTACTCAAAATTTAAAAAGAATGTCCTTAATGAAGCAGAACAAATTCTATTACATCCCAACTGAGTATATATCTTTTTAATATTCTGTGCAACAAAACAAGTATGCATTAAAAGCTTTGGTTTCATGCTGAAGTAAGATGTGTGATTCAGTCTGAGCTGAGCTAGTGGTTTTATTCAGAGAATATCACTTTAACTTGAAAGAACAATTGACAAACTGCTTATTCAGATTTATAGATTTGGCAAATATTTTCTCAAGAATGAACAAAGTAAGCCCATCACTTTGAAGAAAACAACTGATGGCATTTGTTGCCAATAATAAAATAGGAACTTTTAGGTAAAAATTAGATTTTAGAAAGCATAAATATGTCATCATGAGCTTGAAGGCTCCAGTTCTTAAAAACATTTTCAATGAGATCAGAGGTGGTGATAACAAATATGACTTTTAAGATACTATAGATGAAATGTGATTTATGATAAGAGATAGTAGTCCTTATCTATGGGGAATATGTTTTAAGATCCCTAGTGGATACCTGTAATCATGGGTAGTACAGAGCCCTACAAATGTTATGTTTTTTTCTACTTAATGACTAATGGACAGGTGTTATGTATAGGGTCTATAGGTAGACAATGGGATGATTTGTGTCCCAGGTGGGACAAAGTGGTATAGTGAGAAATTTCATCACTGTACTCAGAATGATGCACCATTGAAAACTTATGAATTGTTTATTTCTAGAATTTTTCACATAGTGCTTTCTAGCTATAGTTGATCTTGGGTAACTCAAATCTCATCTATGAAAGTAAAGGCAAGGATAAGAAGGAGGTGTGTGTGTGTGTGTGAGAGAGAGAGAGAGAGAGAGAGAGAAAGAGAAGTGTGTGTACGTGTGTGCGTTTATTCTTTGTTTCCTGGCACATAGAATTAAATCCCTTGAAATCTTTAGAGTGGTAAGAATGTCTTTTCTGTGCTGATGAGGTAGCTGGGGAAACAGTTTTAGGTTGAGGGCTAGTCACTAAATAGACCAAGGCATGATTACAGGGTTGGAACTTGTATTCCCATCCCCAATTCCTGGGGAGGGAAGAAGTGTTAAAGGTTGATTGATTACTGATGGTCAATTAAATCAATATTACCTACACAATGGGGTTTCTATTATAACCCAAAAAGACTGGGTTCCAGAGTTTTCTTATGCTGAACATGTTCCTAAATGGTGGCTCTGTGGGAGAGGGCATGAAACCTCTGTGTCCCTTCCCACACATCTTGCCCTATACGTATCTTCCCTCTAGCTGTTCATCTGTATCTTTGGCAATATACTTTACAATAAATCCCAAATGAAAGTAATGTGTTTTCCTGAATTCTGTGAGTTTCTCTAGCAAATTAAGCCTGAGGAATGGGGCATGGGAACCCTAATTTAGAGCTAGTCAGTTAACCTGGGCTTGTGGTGGGCTTCTGAAGTGAATGGCAGTTTTGTGGGCCTGAGCCTCAACTGGTGGGGTCTGAGGCTATCTCCCAGTTGATCATGTTTTAGTTTAGGGATGTGAGATAAATTATAGAATGCCCAGCTGGTGTTGGCTAGAGAATTGCTTGATGTGTGGGGACCCCTGCCCCCAACACACACAGATTTGGTGTTAGAATTGTGTGAGAGTGAGGAGGAAAGGTTGGGTTTTTTTCTTTTATATTATATAATGAAATCTGTCAACATTTAGAAAATCTATGTAATTCAGAGAGTATTGTTAGAATCACCATTCATGATGCTACAAAATCATGAAACTGAAAATCATTAAACTGAAAATGAACATTTGTTTCTCTACATGTAAAGTAAGAGATTGATTCAAAGTATAGAATAAATTTTAATGTAATAGAAAAAGTGTTCACCTATAAAGTTGGATTACACCTTGCAACTATCCTTTAACTTCCACTTATTGGGTTTTGGTGTGGTCTCAAATGATGACTACAACTAACAGAAAAGACTATGAAAATATATTTCCCTTTTGCTACTACATAACATGGGAGGCTGGATTTTCTTTATATATGTCAAAACAATGTGTTATAGTAGATTTAATACAAAAGCAGATATGACACTTTCATTAAGATGTCTTTTATTAAGCCAGATATAGATGTTTTATACATATAATTTCTATACATATGAATTTTTTCCTAAAATTTTTGTTAGAATACTTTGTATTTTAAAATTAATATTTCATTTCTTAGAAAAAAAGTGAAAGTTTTGTTTTTGTTTTAATACTGTCATATCTTTATTCAGAAAACAGTTTCACAGAAGTATTCAAAGTTTTTAAGGACTGGCTCTTGATGAACTTAACATCCTATATACATATTGACACACAGAAATCACTAGAACAGGACCAAGAACTAAAAAATGTAAAATCCACTCTTTGTATGAAAATATCACCCACAAAGCTAAATCTGTCTTCAAAATTATCTGGAGGCTTTAAGTGTTTTCAAAGTAAAAAAACTCTAATTTAGATTGCACACAATAATAGCATATAGATTTCATTTAGAAAACAAGTACTTTATAATCAGACACAGTATACAATGAGAACTCTTAGAACCTAAAGCAGGGCACTTCAGTGTTAAAATTAGGAGAAAAATGTTGCTCTTTTGGTGATTCAAATCCCCCACTAAATTTATCCAAAGTATTTTATTTGTCATTTTTGCAACATTTCAGTTTCTCCACAAATAACTTCATAATTTTTACTTTAAAATACCAAGTCATACATTTTTGACTAAAAAGCAGCAGCAGTACTATACACTATAATTTAAATGTGTCCCAAGATAGAAGCATAGTTTCAATTAATCTGCTGACACTAATTATTAAAAACTTACAAAAAAACAAGGGAACCAAATTTTAGATAAACTAAATTTTAAAAATCAATTACACTGAAACTGGAACCTCCATAACAAAAGGGAAATGTTGATGTCTACTCATTATATTTTATTTAGTAGCCATATAAGGAAACAGACTCATACCAAATGTTTGTTTTTAATGGACATTCATTTGAAAATATTCATTTTAATATTGATTTAGTTTCAAATATTTTTCCAATTGGCTGGTATACTCAAATTCCACACCAGGTCATGTGTTCAGACTATAGGAAGAACAATTAAAGGGTCTACTGAGAAAAATTAGAAATATTTGGTAGAGCTGGTAACCAAATAATTTGGAAGGCCATCTTGAAAACTTGAACATCTTATCTTGTTAATTATTAACCGGTAATTGTTCTGAATTTTAGGAACTTGAAAAGCTTCCCCTGCTTCTTTTCTTTCTTCATCCCACAAGTACTGTTGTCAACCAAGAAAGATTTACAGGAAGCAGAGCTTGTTGCATAAAACTGTATTGATAGCAATATTCATACATCAGAAAATATTAAATTCCTTCCACTTTACTTGTTTAAAACCAGACAAGTTTGGAAAGGTGGTTTGGACATAAGACTTAAAGATTTTCATGGGTGTCCACAAGTTTCTCAGATTTCTTCAGGATAAAAGGAGGGAAATAAAACAGGAAGGAGAATCTTATCAGTCATCAAAAAATCCAGGAGCTGAATAGAACCTTTACTATTCTGCTTCTACTTTCCAAATTACACGAGTGAGAAATAAGCAACCAAGTACCCTTAGGTAGAACAAAAGTCATTGTTCTTATATTAAAAATCTCTGAATCACCTCCAAAGAAATAATCAACTTAACATTCAAGAAACTATTATAATTTTGTATTTCTATTGACTGTAGCTTTAGTTAATTTATAAATAACTTTAAAATCCAAGGAAATAGGTGCACCAAACAACACCTGTGTAAAAGTTATGTTTTAATTATGGGTAAAAATGACTATTATAGTGAGTTTGAGTTCGAAAAATTAGAATTCTAAATGAATGGGCAATTTCACAATAGGGTTTAATGAAATTTTTCTCGTTATACAGTGCGATCATTCATAGACTAGTGAGTCTTATTTGGAATAATTACACAAAAATAGAAAATCACATTTTTTCCTATAAAAAGTTACCAATTATCTTCTTTAGGGATAGATATTATACATGAAGAAATAAAGATATGATAGCTCTACTGCACACCCAGGAATATTAGGAAATCTGATCTAAGAAGATCTAATAATTTTTCTTCATCTCCATCATCTTTAGCATTTTGTTTTCTTCCCCAAAGATATTCTTCTTTCTTTCTCCTCCTCTTAATTTTCAACATAGTCATCATCATCTTCATCCTAAATTTCTTTTTTTAAACACGAGAAGCACATTTCCTATCCTCCCTCTCCAGTTCTGAACCCGTTTGACATCTTCATCTTCCTCATTATCTTCATCCTCTTCGTCCTCTAACTTGCCAGGGAAAAGAGCAACTCAGTAAATGGAAGAACTGAGGGGACAGCTAGACTAGGGAATCAGGGTAACATTTATTTCTCAACACTTACTTCACTGTTTCAAAAAGTACTGTTCAAGCACTTGTAATCTCAGTGACTCGGGAGACTGAAGCAAGAGTATTGAAAGTTCAAGGCCAGCCTGGACAACTTAGCAAGACCTTGTTTCAAAAATATTTTTGCCAATCTATATATTTATTTATTTTAGAGTGACAAAAATGAAGAATGCAAACAATAAGAGACGCTGGAGGGGTGGTAGGGAGAAAGGAACACTAATACACTGCTGGTGGGACTGCAAACTTACACAGCCACTCTGGAAAGCAGTATGGAAATTCTTCAGAAAACTTGGGATGGAACTACCTTATAACCCTTACTCCTGGGTATTTTCCCCAAAGAGCTAGAATTGGCATACTACAGAGACACGGCTATATCAATGTTTATAGCATCTCAAATTACAGTAGCTAAACTATGGAACCAACCCAGATGCCCCTCAATGGATGAATGGATTAAAAATTTTGTGGTGTGTATATATATATATATGTGTGTGTGTGTGTATATATATATACACAATGGCTTTCTACTCTGCTATTGAAACGATAGCATGCCTTTGCAGTCAAATGGATAGAAATGGAAAAAATTATGCTGAGTGAAATATCCCAAACTTAAGAGACTTAAGGGTGAAATTTTTTTTTCTCTCATATGTGGAAGCTAGTGTAAAACCTGTAATAGGATGATAGACAGCTGAGTTTAAGTAATAAACTCACCATAGTTGAAATTCCACAAAAGTGGGGTGAACCATACTTAGGAAGGTGGGAAAAGGGAGGGAGGGACAAGGTGGGTTATCAATATAAGGGGGAAGGCTCAAATCCCAATAGAAGCCTAGCTATACACAGGCAGAGATACTCAGAAATATCAACAATTATTATACATGTATATGTTCATTTCAAACTATAGTATGGTGGAGTTACAGAGGAGACATGAGTTTGTAGAATAGATGAAGGGGGATAGATCCTGGTCTAGGATTGGCCTTAGCTTGCTATCTCACCATGTCAATATCCATGTATGCATGATTATGTAACAATTCCCTTCAATACCTAAGTCTATGTTGAACTAATAAACAAGCTGGGGCTGAAGCTCAATAGTAGAGCAGCCTGGGTTCAATTACCCCACCCCCAAATAAAAAGATGAAGGGAAAGTACTATAAATGTAATGAGAAAAAACCTATGTTGGATCTTGTAAGTACCAGGAAGAAGATTGATGGCTAAAATATCTTTTTTTTTTTTTTAAAGAAAGAGGGACAGTGAGAGAGAGAGAGAAAGAGAGAAACAACTTTATTTAGTTTTTCACATGGCCTTAGTTGCTCCAACACTCAGTTGTGTACGTGGTGCTGGGGTTTGAACCCAGGTCCTCAAGCTTACAAGGCAAGCTCCGAAACCGCTGAGCCACCGCTCCAGCCCCTAAAATATCTTCTTTGGTGATTAAAATCACTTCTATAGTTTATCAGATTTAGGGTAAGCAAAGTCTCTTTCCATTTTGTATTGTGAGCAGAACAGAATGTCAGTAAGGCTCTATGGATTTGATTCTGAATTGCTTACAAAGAAGTGAAATTAAATAGAAACCTAGATTGAAATAAGTGGAGCTGAGGTAGTTCAATGTTTTACTTTTGAGTTGTAAAAATTAGTCATTTCTTCCTATGTAATAAATACTATTAGTAGGTGACCCCCAACAAAAACTCTTAGGGTGAAAATATAATGAATGAAAACACAGAAGTTAAATTCTTTGAGTCCTAATGTTTAATGCTAATTCTTAGTTCATATTCAAGGTATCTTGTTACTAAGATGCCAAAGTACCTGACTAGTACATGATCTCACTGAAAGGCATATACTCTGAAGGTGGAAGTAGTTGAAATTTTGATAGTATTGTGTTTGTTTTCAATCTCTTTGATCAAAATACCTGTGTTAGCTCTTAATCACTGTGATCAAAATGCCTAACAAGAGCAACTTGAAGGAAAAATTTATTTTGACTCATGGTTTTCGAAGTTCAGTCTATGGTTAGCTGGCTCCAAGGTAAAAACATCATGGTGTAGGACATGGCAGAGGAAACCTTCTCAGCTCACGGCAGCTGTGAAGCAGAGAGGTAGAGAAGCAAGCCATGAACAAGTTATATAGCTATTTCTTCCAGTCATATCCACCTGTCTACAGTTATCACCTGGTGGTTCATTCAAACTACTAATCCATTTGATGGATGATTAATACTCCACTGATGAGGTCAATGAGGTCATATTCAATCATTGCCTAAAAGTCCAACTTCTCAACCTTGCTGCATTAGGTGACCAAATTTCCAACACAGGAGCTTTATGGAGGACATTCCAGATACAAACCAGAATAATTTGTGAAAAAGCATCATATAATTTTGTTTCCTTCATTCTACTTAATTTCTATATTACATGTAAGTTTTTCAATCACTACCATTGTTTATGTGTCAGACATTGCTCTAAATACTTCTCTCATATTATCTCATTCTTCACATTGTGTGAAGCAGGCAGAATTGTATTACACATGAAGAAAACAAGGCTTTAAGAAAGCAACATGATGAAGGTCACACAGCTAGTGATCCAATGTGCAAGGATTTACTCAGATAGTGAAATGGTTTGATTTATGTTTTGGAGAATCTCTCTGGCAGCTCAGTGTCTTCCTATTGGTCTATAAGGCCACTTTATCAAGCTCTAGTCTCCTGTGAACTTACATCACGCATCTGCTTCCCTCATTTACTCCCCTCCAGTTGCCCTAGCTTCCTGACTGCCTGCCTTTTTCTTTTTGTAAGAGAGTTAATCTTTATTTTCTCATCTGGTTATCTGCTTTTTGTTGTTCTCCTTTTAGCTGTGCTGAGGATCAAACCTGGGTCCTTGTGCATGCCAGGCAAGCATTCTACTGCTGAGCCACCTCTCCAGCCCCTCCCAATATGTCTTTATCATTCATACCTAGAAATTTATAACCGCTATTCCCACCGTTTTTTTTTTCTTGGACTTGCTCTTTTTTAAATTTCTGTACGTTACAGTTGTACATAATGATGGTATTTGTTGTCACATATTCATTAATCCCATTGTTTTAAGGCACTCCCCCATGTTCTTTGCTGAATGATGAGAAGATGAACATATATCATATTGGTTTTTTACTTTTGGAATGTTTATTTTTACCATGTTCATTCTGTGTATGCTCTTATTCTTTGATTCCTTAGGACAGGGACTTTGTCTTTATCTCCATTACTTCTATAATACTAATGTCTACATATTAAAGAAGAGGAAAGGCCACAATTTTAACCCAAGGTGTATCTGATTCCAAATCCTGTGTCCTGTTCAGACTTACCTGGTAGTCTTGCTTCTCATTCATTGCCCAAGGCTGGCTGGCTGAGGCTGCCATTAACTAAACTCTGTGCTCAAAGTTGTAGCTACCTAAGATGTTTCTGCTTTTAATTTGTGAAAATGACCCATGAGATTTGGCCAAGTTCCTGTTCTTCCTACTGCATTAAGTTACCTCCTAGGAATGATGCTGCTTGGTTAGCCAGACCATTATTTAAGTAACAGAAATGTTCGTTAAACTCAGCAGAAACTACTGCTATACTACTGGTAGTTATCAAAAAGTAAAATAAATATTTATTAAAATGAAATGAAAGTTTCAGTTTTGACTATTCATTGTTCTAGACACAGTCTCAGTGTTCAGTAGCTACATGTGGCTACTGGTTCCATCTTGGACAATGTAAAAAACAGAACATTTTGATCACTATAGAAAGTTTTGTTGGGTAGCATGGTTTTAAAGGAATGAGAGCTGAAGTTTTCAGAACTTTACATTTGAAATAAAAGACTTTTTTTCCTCATCCACAGAATGAAAAGGCTATACTGAGTCTCAGTGGTACTTTATCATTCAAACAAGATCTGGGCCTTACATATTACTTAATACAATCTTATTGCCTAAATGATAATGGACGTTCTCCTTGCTACCTTTTTGTTCTCAACTAGGTCTGGAACTCCAGGCCTATTAACCAAAGCCCACAAAGTCAGACTGCCTTTTCCCCAAATGGATGTCTGTTCCCATTTTAACGCCAAATTAGATACACTCTATCCTTTCTCTTCTTGTCCCAAATTTCACCCTTGGTATTATCTAGGAGGTCAGGTTCTGCTTGAATTGTGGCAGGTTGTTATTAACTTTATTTTTAAAAAAGTCAACTCCAACAATTTCCTTTGTTAATGATAGTAGTGCCTTTTCAAAATGTATGTCCCCAATAGTCTTAGAGTGCCCTGGCCTCGTGGGCTATCAAACAAACATTACTGTGACCTTCTGTGAGGAAGAACCAGAGGTCAAGGCTGAGCTGCACTGGGCCCTATCTAAAGGCAATGCTGAAATGGTACAGTGGAGAAAGTGTGAATGCGATGCCATTGAGAGCACTGAAGACTTGGAGGATGGCAAGTGAGCAGGGCGTGGCAGTCCTTCACCTGGAGCTGGTATGAGAGTAATGACTGTGTCTCCAAGGCCTAGGGTGCTTTTAGCAAATACTCGCTGAGTACCTGAGCAAGCCCAAGTCCAAAGCTGAATTTTCATTGCAGGTAAGAAGCACAAACTCTAGAGAAGCTAAGAATTATTGTAAAAAGTGGCAGAAACTGTGCAGAGGTCCGGGGGAAAAGAAGCCTCTTTGTAGGGGTACACATGAAGTAATTATTGAAGATATGCCTTTGAACAATAGTCTGAAAATTGAAATATCACTTAAAATACTATATTTTATTTGGACCACCTAAATAATTGAGTGTGTGTATGAAATATTCATTTACCATAGTCTCTGTGTTTGGTGTATGATGTTTACACTAACAAGAGGTCTGTGAAAATGGACAGGAATAGTTAGAAGCATGTTATCATCTGTCATCTTGCATTATGAGACAGAGGTTTTGAAAAGAAATCATCCCCAGGCAGTCCCTAAAGGTTAGAATATCGAGTTCATAGCCAATGCCGTGAAGAGGTTTTGAAAGTTCCTCTCAGGACTGTAGAAGTTTGGAGCCTAGCTTAAATAAAGACTCAGTACCAGGTCATAGTACCGAAATGTTTTGCTTGGAGGTTCAGAGACTGTATATTTGAAAGAAAGCATCAAACTAAACCCAGCTTATGATCATTATGGTTTACTGAAAAGAATGTGTCCCTGGCCTAGTAACTTGGCAAAGATCCAGTGCAGATCAATACATTTCTTTTTAACCGCAACCAGAAATAATTTTTTTCGGTCTTCACCTAAATTGTTGAGCTGTATTGCTGTGTAGTTGCGGAACAACTGCTGTGTTCTGTCCCAGAAGGAGTACCAAGTGATCCATCTCTGTATCTGCAGTAACTTAAAAAGAGTTTTGGAATGACAGATACTAAAAATACCTGTAGTAGGTGTTTTACAAAAACCCTGGACCCCAGAAAAATGGGACTCTGAACTGAAATGCCTCCTTATATCAAATCTGTCATTTGCTTCTAAAGTAAGGTTTTTTTCCTTCTAATGATTGAAGATTTCAAGTTGAAGTGCCTACCTGTCATTTTGTTTAACAGTTTCTTGAGGGTGTGACGGTTAATCAGGATTGTCAGTTTGATTGGGTTAGGAGATGCCTAGGATTAAGGGACACATCCAGAGATGATTGGCATATGGGGCAGCAAACTGAGCAGAAAGACCCAGCCTGGATGTGAGCTGCACAGCCCAATAGACTGGGGTCCCAGATGGAACAAAAGCCAAAGGAGGAAGCTGAGGCAAATGTAAACTCTATTCTTCTAGAGTGGCTGTGTTGATTGCTGCTGCCATCATCTGAGAACATTGGACTCCAGCTCCTTTGCTCTTCCAATGTGGACCTGAATAGTGATTCTCCAAGGAGTTCCTGGGCCTCTCATCTTGGACTTGGGCTGCATCACAGGGCCTTCTTGCCTGAGGCTCCAGCTTTTGGCAGTAAGCAGCTACCAGTTCCTCTGGCTCTTTGGTATGTGGGACAATCCAGCTTCTGATGGTGAAGCCAATCTAATAAATGCCCCTTTTTATAATCATGTGAGCATATAAATATTCTGTTGGTTCAGTTCCCCTAGTGAAACCTTACTAATTTACATACATCCAATATACAATGACAAAGAGGTAACGTTCCCATTCCAAAACAGGAACTGAGATTATAAAAAATAGGGATAAGGGCTGGAGCCGTGGCTTGGTTATGATGGCACTTGCCTGACATGCGTGAGCACACGAGTTTGAACCCTAGCACCACGTACACAATGAGGTCTCAGAGCAACACAAGCCGCATGAAAAACTAAATAAAAATTGTTTCTCTTTCTGTCCCTCTCTCTTAAAAAAAACCAAAAAAACAGGGATAAGATCAAAGCAAGATCAAAACCCATATAAATAAATAAAAGTTCTGTAACTCCATGTCCAGCATCTGGGGCATGAGGTATTGAGATGTGGGTCCAAAAGGGTTTGGGCAGCCCCACTTCTGACTTTGTTGGTTGTAGCCCACATGACCTCTCTCTTGACCTGACTCAGTCCACAGACTGCAGATCTTCTTGGCAGATCTTCATTCTTGGCAGATGGTCTATATTCCTGTCATCTCTGTTTTTGTTTTTTGTTTAACCAAGGATTGAATTCAGGGGTGCTTAACCACTGAGCTACATCTCCAGCTTTTTTTATTTTTATTTTGATGAAGCCAGTGGGATTATAGGCCTGTGCCACTGTGCCCACCATGCCTGGTGTCTGTTACTTCTAGGGGTCTCCATTGCAGTGAGGCTTCACTGTCAGTTTCGTGTGTCACCTTCTCAGGGACAGCCTATAGGGATTCTGACCCTGCTACACTTTGCTGGACCACATGCCTTCCATTCAAATCTTGCTAGAAGCCTTCATGGCCCCTTAACTCCAGCATCCTGCATTCCTGTAGAAGCAGCCCCACATGGAAGGTGTCAAGATCTGCTACCAGATCAAGCAGTAGCCAGGCCTCCTTGAACCATGGCTACAGCAACCTCTTAGTGTCTGAGCAGCTAAGCATGCCCCCACAAAAGCTCCTACGTTAGACAATGTGGCAACATTCAGAGGTAAAAAAGATTGCTTAAAGAGAGCTGCAATCCCATCAATAGAATAATCCATTTAATGGATTAACACTTTGAGTGGATTACTGGGTTGTAACTATAGGCAGGTGGTGTTGTGACTGGAGGAAGTAAGTTACCTGGTCATGCCCTTGGACTGTATCTTGTCCCTGTCACCTCAGGTACTCTTGCTCATGCTCCTCCTGATCCCTTCTGCTTCCTGAATGTCATGAACCCAGCAGCTGTTTTCCACCGTGCCCTTCCTCCAGGATCTTATCTCACGCTCAGTGCAAGGGAGTCAGCCAAGCATGGACTGAGACCTCTGAAACTGAGCCTGAAATAAACTTCTCCTCTTCTGAGTAGTTGTTCTCAGTTATTTTGGTCACTCCCACGAATAGGTAGGTACAAAAGAAGGAAAGAATATAGACTGTTTTATGACCACATGGATTTGTTGGAACTAGTTTTGCAGGATGTGACAACTGAAGAGAAATAATGGGCAAGCACAATAATATCTGAACTTCAAACATATAAAGCTTTACCTGTATTGTGTTTTATCTCTAAATCACCTCAGAGAGGTAGGCAGCTACAAAACACCTAGGGTCCTATGCTTTTCAAATTGGACAGTTAAAGATCTGCCAGCTTTGATTTCCAGGCTGGGGTTCATATGAGTTCGTTTAGCAGAGTCAAGCTCACCTAAGACCCAGTCACGACTCCTGAGTTCAAAGTTCTCCAAGAATAAAATTTTGGTTTCTTATTCTCTCACATCCATGTACGTTTACATATGCTAGGCCACTAAGTAGGTCCTTATGGTGAGCAAGTCAAGCAGCAAGTTAAGAATCAAAATAGGCAGTTGGTATTAAATGTAGTGTAAAATTATCAGTAAAATGAAGGTGACCTATTTGTCTAATTGGCCGAATTTCCTAGTTTTAGCATTGAAAGTCTTATGTCCTAAGCCCCTTGGTACTAGGCAAATGAGTATGGTTGGTCACCCAAAGTAAAATTCACATTTTCTGGGTGCTAATTAAGCATTTCTAAAATAGGCATAATGAATGTAATTATTTTACAAGACTCCTGTTTTAGGTTGGATAAATTATCAGAATCTCCTGTTAGGAAGAATGAAGCAAGAGTGAAGTGATGTGGTGAGAAATCCAGTGAGCAAGGAGTTTTTTGTTTGAGCCCAGACCCTTCTTGGATGCTGAGCAGAGATTGGGTTTTGCAGAATTCCACAGAGGAGAAAAAGAACGAAAGAAGGAAGGAAGGTAGGTGGGGGTGACCAGAAAGAAAGATGCCTAGAAAACTGATAAAGCACACTTATGAGTATGTCTCTGAGGTTAGTTTCCACAGAGAGTTGGCAGGTGGGTCAGTGAACTGAGAGGGAAAGACCCAAACTGAATGTGAATGTGGGTGGTCCGGTCCAATGGACTGGGGGCCAGATGGAACAAAACGCAGAAGAAAAGGGAAGCTCCCACCCGCTTGACTCTTCCTGGGTGGGTGTGTTGTTTCATTCATTTGCTAGTCTTTCTTTTTTCCTGCCATTATTTGAAGACATCGGATTATAGATCGTTCGACCTTTGGATGTGGACTTGGGTCAGCGGCTCTCCAGGGGCATCCAGCTTCAGTTTTAGGCTAGGGCCGCAGCACCGGTCCCTTTTTTCCTGAGACTTCCAGCTTCTTGGGCTGAGCAGCTACTGGTTTCCTCAGCTATCTAGCATGCTGATGACCACTGTGGAGCTGTTCAGCCTCTGATCATGTAAGCCAGTCTAATAAATCCTCTCATATGTACATTCTACTGTTTCCCCTCCTCTGGAGAACTATGACTAATGTAGACTAGCTGTATGGTGCATGTTGATCCATGAGAACCTTTTTCACTTTAATAACAGAAGAACAGGAAAGCTTTATCATATATAGTTCCTTTTATCCAAAAAGTGTAATGAAAGAGTAGGAACAGGATGGCTAGCAACCCTGCAGGAGATGTAAGCAAGAGAACACATTCTGTTCATTAAGAATTCCTGTGCGCTGTGTTATGGGGTGAAGGAAGAAGTATT
This sequence comes from Aplodontia rufa, assembly GCA_004027875.1. Taxonomy (NCBI): domain Eukaryota; kingdom Metazoa; phylum Chordata; class Mammalia; order Rodentia; family Aplodontiidae; genus Aplodontia; species Aplodontia rufa. Next base: position 10,833 of record PVKS010024785.1, on the reverse strand, counting down.
TAACAAACCTGTCCATCACAGAGAATGCAGGAAGAGCATGGACTAAGGGGCCCTCTGAGAGCACTGAGATCTGTTAAGTGGGTGGACCTAGGTTGAATAGAAATCTGGGGAGAAGAGCTGTTGTAGAGAACACTTTGGGAAAAGAATACTGTCATGTTTAGAAGCTGCATAAGAGGGAGAGAGAATGAGCAGGGAAGCACACATGTTCCCGGGAAGCAATGTAGCCAAGGAGCTCTTTAGAGACTAACTATGCCTGAGGATTTTTATATAGCTTACTATAGTTGAGGAGTTCAGAACAGTCTTCTTTCTCCATTCTGTATTGCTTATTAAAGTTTTAGGATAAGCAAATATTTATAGGAACCAAAAGAGATACTGAGTTCCATGCCCAGGGAAAGGGGGAAAGCAAAATCTGTGCAGACACAGGAGCCAGAGGATGGTGGTCAGCAGGGAACTGGGTTCTGTAAGTAGAAGGAGCAGCTTTTGCTTTGTTCTAGTAAGCCATCTCTGAGGTCATCCTGTTCAGTACCTGAGCACTGTCTTTAAGCCTGGACACACTTGATGAACTCTGAGAGTTGATCCCTCATGTGCCCTGTGGATCTCCCCTTCTCAGGAAGAAGATGGGAATTAGCTTACAGGAGGCTGCTGAAGCCATGCAAGTGGCCGATGCCAGGAACGCCTCCCTGGAAAGGGCCAGGCACCAACTGGAGCTTGAGCTGGGGGACGCCCTGTCTGAGCTCAAGAAGGGCCACTCTGCAGCAGCTGCACTGGACCAGGAGCAGCGGCACTCTGAAAAGGCCCTTGCCGACTGGAAGGAAAAGCATGAGGAGTCCCAGGCATTACTGGATGCCTCTCAGAAGGAGGGCCAAGCTCTCAGAGCAGAGGTCCTCAAGCTCAAGCACGCTTATGAAGAGAGCATTCAGGGTCAGGAGACACTGAAGAGGGAGAACAGGAACCTGCAAGGTACTCTCAGCTGGGCTTGCAGCCCAAGCAAGAGCCAGGAGCTTGGGGAGAGCCCTGGCTGTGGGGTGAGGCTGTCTTGTGTGTGGAGAGCCCTAGCATTTCCAGGTTCCCATTCACAGTTTAATTTTTCAAGGTTTAGTAATTCAATTTGAATTTTTTTCTATAGCTGTTATTTGCATCAAACTCATTGTAAGTGTAAAGCTAGTTCTATACCTGTAGCTCCAGTTCTGCACTGTAAGGAAACCACTCAAGAATTTCTTGATATACATGGCTATACATAGATCTTCCCTGTATATATCCATGTGTGTATCTTTTACCCAGATTAAAAACTTCTCCATACTTTTTATTCAGCAGTATATGTTGTGATTTAACAAATATTTCTATAGCCCACACTATATGCTAAGTACTGTTTTTCATAGCTGTTCGTTGTTGAAGTCTCAGAAGAGTTTTGGTGTAAGTTTCATCTGCAAATGGAGATTATATTGAGTCACATAAGGTTAAGTAGCTTGTGTAGCTTCGCAGTGGATAAGTAGCAGATCTGGGATTTGAGCCTAGCCAGCTGGGCTCCAGTGCGCACACACTTAACTGCCGAGCTGTGCTCCCTTCTCAAGTACCTTGTGGTTCATTACATGCCTGCACATGGAGACCTGTCACATGCTTTTAAAAAGCTAGACAGTGTATCATGATAAGGATGACAAATGCTTAATTAGACCTTATTCATTTTAGATCTGATTTTTCAGTTATAAATAATCTTATATTAATATGCATATATTTGTACATACATAAAAATATTTCAGTAGAATAGATTCCTAAAAATAAAATTGCTGGATTAAAAAGATGAATTTAGAAATTTTAATATGGAACTAAGTTACTCTGAGATAACTGAGATACCCTGAAAGCAAGTTCATTACTGTTGGAGGCATGATCAGGTCACTGACTGTGCATGTTAGAACAGTGGTTAGAAAACTTCAACTACATCCAGACCTGGAGGGTTTGTTGAAACAGATGGCTGGGAACAACCCCAGAGTTTGATTCAGTAGGGCTGGAATGGGGCCTGTGAATTTGCATTTCTAACAAATTCCTAGGTGAGTCCACTGCCAGCTGGTCTGGGGACCACATTTGGTCCAGGGTTATCCTTGGAGTTTGGGCTTTTCTCAACAGCTCTGCAAGTGATTTTAAGATGCAATCAGAATTGAGAAAAACAGCTCGAAGTTTTCTCCAGGGAACCCTTCTTTGGAGAGCTCTTATAACAATAATATTATAATTCACATGAGAATTCTTATCTAATGCATTGTTTTTATACTTCTTAAAACTTTTGACATATTTCAGTAAAGTATGGTGGTACACACCTGTAATTCCTGATACTCCAGAGGCAGAGGCAGGAGGAACACAAGTTTAAGAACGGTCTGGGCAACTTGGTAAGACCCTGTGTCAAAATAAAAGAGCAGGGGATGTAGCCCAATGATGAAGCACTTCCCTACCATAAACAAGGTCCTGGGTTCAGTCCTTACTAGGGGGATTCTCATGAGTCCCAGATCTCAGAACCAGAACAGCTCTTGGGCACTCTCTACTACTCTGGACTAGGTAATTTCCAGAGACACAAAGTCTGTATTATGCCTCCTAGGTACTAGAGGCTCCCTTCATGAAGAGTGGGAACCAAGAACAATAATTCAGTATCAGGTGGCAGAGGTTTTGTGACTTCTGGAAGCCTCTATCACAGGCTGTGTTCTTAAGAGGATAGCCAAAACCCATCAAGTGCTTCAGCTGAAGCCACTGTCTTCCCAGAGCCCCTTATGTTGGCAGATAGTGATCCAGCTTACGTTTTAAGTTCCTGTCTCCGTGTTAAGTGGTGGCTTAGGGATTCCATGTCTGTGTGCGTCCAGGTAGACTCTGAAATGGGTCTAACAGGCAAAACAGCCATGTGAGGTGCACAGGCTTTGCACAAGACTCTAAGAAGTACCATCCTCTCCAGTTGTTGCGACAGTTTCCTGGCAGATTGTGAAAGAAGATGTAAAAGGGAATTTTTTTTTTTCTAAATGTAACAGAGTTCCCCTGTGAACTAATGGCCCTGCTGTCAAGTTTCCAGGGGCTGCTTGAACATGGTCCCAGCCGGCCTCTAGGAATGTTTCAATGTGCTTGACATCTTGGGTCTGAGATGGAGCCCTTTCACTAACTTTGCTCTTCTTCCCTCCCTTTCTCTGGATCAGTTTTCTAGCTTCACAAACCAGGTTATAGAAGGGATGAAGGCTTTAACTGAAATGGAAAAGGTCAAGAAACTGATTGAACAAGATAAGATTGAAGCCCAGGTGACCCTGGAAGAAACAGAGGTATGATCTCCAGGGAAAGAAGGATTTCCCTGCTCGGCAAAGCAGAAGATCTGCAATCATGCATGACACTGACTCAGATTACTATATGCTGGGCACCATGCCAAGTGGTTGATATGCATCGTTCAAGGTGATGACCCCTGAAAACAATTGTTCCCATTTATAAAGGAGGAAATTGAGTCCCAGAGATCAAGATGAACATTAGTGAATACAAATCTGATTGTAGTGGAAAGAGGAACCATAGCTATCTTGTTCACCAGTTTATTCCCAGTGCCCAGACCCTCAGTATTAAAAATGTGGCCTATGGACCAGCTGTGTGGGCACCACCCAGGAGCTTATTGGAAATTCATAATCTCAGCCCTCTCCCCAGCTCCATTGAATTACAATCTGCATTTTAACTAGATCCCTTGATGTTTCCTATGTAGGTCAAGATTGGGAAAGCACTGGCCTAGAATACTACTTGCCCACAGAAAGAACTCAACCAATATTTATCCAAAATTGAAAGAATAAATATCCTCATACCTGCCCTCTTTTTAAATAGTCAAAAACACACCCCCACCCTCACCCCTGAAAAATTAATAGGTAGTTTTTCAAAGGAAATTCCAAGTGATGTGTTTCTGAATTTGCTGGACTCAAAGTTCAGCGAAAGTCTCTGATTTTGTCCCTGAGTGTGTATTAGAGATTGAAAGGACCACTAAGATTTTATGCCGAAGATGATGAACTGAAAAGGAAGTTGTCCTGTCACAGTCGTTAGGTGGTTAAAAAGCCCTAAAGAGCCTCTTTTCTCCCAGATAAATTTCATCAGCTTTTGAATACACACAAGGACACCCTGCCTATATACATTCCAGTAGAAAGAGTAATTTTTGAAAGGTCTGGCAGTCTATTTTAAGCAGGGGACTTTTGAAAGATATGGTAACAGAGGAGTAGACCCCAAGGACTGCACTGGACAGTCATTGTCTGTTAAATCAGGTTCACCATTGCAACTCTGTAGGAAAACTGCAAGGCAGAGGACAGTGGACTACATATCATTACCATGACCCTTTATGAAGAGTTTCCTAGTACGCAGATCTTGACACAGCTCTTGCTCTTTCATGCACAAATGTTGCCTGAGGTGTTCTTCATTTTGGATAGAATCTCTTTGAGTGGCAGCGCGGTGTCTGATAGCAAGTCTGGTTCTTGAACAGCTGAAATACTTGTTTTCATTTAGTTGTTGTGTTTGGCTCTCTGCCCCTGGCTAGGGGCTTCCTGAAGCTACCATCTTAACTAAAAGACGTAACACTTGTATAAATTTAAATGTTATGACCATACAATGAAAAATATGTTTGGAAGAGGCAATTTTACTCCTATATAACACATAGGCTTCTTTGTATTTTTAATCAACCAGTGCCCACATCAAAGGTGATAACTGACATAAAGGCTAGAGTGCTCATACCATTTATTACCACTAGATGGCAATATGTGCTATTAGCCTTTTCTCAAGTTCTGTCTTCAACCACAGCATAAATTCTTCAACTTGGACATGTATTTGTGGCTTTGGGTTCTTTCTTTTCCAGATTGAGCATTTATGAGAAATGTGATCAGCTTTTTTCAAGGCCATAAAACTCAAATTATCATAGGTCACCTTCTTTATAAAGATTCATTTTCTTGGGGCATTCTAGAAGGTTAGAAGTGAAAGTTTTCTCCTGAAGGAAGTATACCATTTCCTCAGAGGAAATTGCTCTCCAAGCATTTTAGCTTCAAAATTTTATATCGAAGGCATTGTTCAAATTACAGCAAGAGGGTGGCTTATTAAAATTTCCAACATCTACCTTGTTTATATTTAAAATTTCTAATCAGTTTTACTTTTTACTTAGGTGGTATGTGTTAAGCACTCTTAGAACAGGTTATAAAATGCTGTGTGTGCGTGCGCATGTGCTTCCTTTTTACATACTTTATCTTTGGAATAGCCTTTAAAGATCTCATCAAACTTACACTTTTAAGATTAAATCGCCTTTATAACATCCCTGGAAGTAATTCCCTGACCTATCAAACAATCAAAAGCTCAAGGGATCTCCCCATATGTGAAAGCAATCCATTTGTAGTAATAGTACTTATTAAGGCAATAATGGGTCACCCTTAGTGTTATGTGTCAAGTACATCCTAAATTCTTTTACTTGTCCTTTATATGACAATATTTGGACACTATCCTGTTGCTTGCTCTCTGAATGCATTTATCTTTCATCCTTCTGAGATGTCAGAAATAAACAAAAGGTTCCAGGTTGTAGTCATTACCTCCCTTGTCCTAACTTTGACACTTTTATTGATTCACCCCAAAGATGGAATATGTTAGAAAAAGTTGAGAGTAATAAATGTAACCATGTAAATGTTACACACAAGATTGAAATTTTCTATTTTAAAAAAATGTCTTTGAATTCTTGTTCTTGAACTACAGCTGAAAGACCTTAGAACATTAAAGTTGTTGGTAAAATTACAAATGAAAGCAGTCATCGTCTTTCATCTTGCCTAATATTCAGGTACCTGATTTGAACCTAGATCTCTCTGAGCAATTCTAAAGAGAGCTACACTAGTGACATACTTTTTAAGGAAAAAAGGAAAACTTTTGTCAAAAATAGTGCTTCATTTAATTTTTAAAAATTTATTCCAGAGAGCTCTGGAAAATAATGAAAGCAAGAATCTTCATTTCCAGTTTCAATTCACAAAAGCTAAAACAGAATTTGAAAGTTTTCAGAGAAAGAGGAAGAAATAGAAATTTTAGGTTTCTAAGATTATTTTGAAAAATAGTTACGTATTTCATCATCCTTGAATAAATTGAAATTACTGTGTTTGGCTACTTTTCCAACCCCTTTCGGGACATTACCAGGAAACTCTAACTCTGTAAGAGAATCTTCTATTAAATGCACTACTATTAACATAAGGAAACACCTTTATATTTTTGATTTTCTTATATTTAAGCAGCTTCTGGGCTCATATGTGACTTAGGTTAACACTGGGGTGGAGGGGGAAGGTCAGGTGTATATATAAGGACTGTGTGTGCTGTGCTGTCTGGGTCTCCCTGTGTCAAGTCTCTTTCTTGGCCATTCAAGAAACCCAGTGAAAATGCTGGAACATGGAGGAAAGGATTAAAAAGTTGGGTGCTGTATGTTAAGATTCACATCAGAGCAAAGTGAGGTTTCACATACCCCTGCCTTTACACTTAGCCATTTGTGCGGTGAGACCAGAGGCCAGAGCTGAGCTGCTCGTTGAATCTGTTGAAACAACCGAGTTTCCATAGGAAACGGAATTAGGTGGCCTTGGCATTGCTGGCTCTTTCCTCGGCTTTGTCATAACGAGCTGATGGCTTTAGACATTCTACTTCCTAGCTTCTTGGGGAAGTGAGATAAAGAAGTCTCCACGTGTCAGAGGTAAAAAGGAAGATCAGCAAACTGATGTTGGCAAAGTGCTACACTAACAGATCAAAGGCACAATTTAAAAAATTACATTGAATTAGCAATGACTACGTGATCTGTTCCCTTAAGTAAAAGCCATATGTCAAAGAAAATCATTAGTCAGAGGTGAACCCAGCAATTTGTTTTCAATGTGTTTGCAAAACAAGTTTTAAAAATTCTTTTAACATGTTCAATCGGACATAGTCTATTTTTTGCCCAAACTCCTGTGGGGTACATATTTAATTAGGATGTTAGGCCAAATTTGGCCTTTGGTGAGCTTTGAGTTATGTTTGCTCTCACTAACTGGCATTTTCCTTTACAGAACTGACTGTAGTGAGGAATTCTGGTCTACTTAAACAGCTCTGAATCAGTGTCTAAAGAAGTATTTTTGATAAAGGCAAAATCGCTGGGCCTTGATGTTTGTCCTACTTCTTCCAGGAGGAACAAAACTGAATGTCTCCTTTGTGCAGTTAAGGGGAAAAAAATGACTACAGGTAACGTCAAATCTGTGTCTATAAATAAACCCAGCCTAGGAAAGAATGAATCCTCAGTGTGTGTGTCTCATCAGGGACATCTGAATGTCGTAGTGCAGTTCACCAATTATGATAATATTAGTGCACTGGAAGCTCAAGATCCACATAGTTAAGGTTAAGAGAAGAAAGAACTGAAAAGGGCATGAACTGAGAAGGGGCTGTCTGGGGGCGTGGGGATGAGCTCTTCCTATGTTTTAATGATTCATAGTAGTTATAATAGGTAGGTCCAGAAAGGAAAGAGGAGCATATATTACAAAATATTATAAATACCATTCCATACCATTTCTGCTCTCTGTGAGTGAGGATTCTATCAAAATGCATGGGTTTAATCTGACTTCAGGGCTAGGAGGAAACTGAGTAGGCTGCCAGAGGTAAATGTGCTCAAGCGGAAACTCCCAAGCAGTCAAAGATAAACTGCTAAGTTATAGAGCCAAGGAAAAGCTTGCCTGAGGGAAGAAGAGGTGCAAGGGCCTAGGTCCACAGAAACCATTAGCTGCTCCAGAGAAGCTGAAGCAATCCATTACAACAGGACCCAGGGAGTCGGAGTCGAAGGGACCAGGAAAGCAGGAGGAGAGACCTACAGGAAAAGGCCAGCCTGTGACAGTGCAGCTACTGTGATGCCCTCAGCTCCTCTGTGGCCAAGGTTACTCTTAGTCTGGTGAGGGCTAATCCTGAGTGAGCCCATCCTGGAGCCCTATGATGGTGGAAAGTATGAGCTGGTGGTATGTGTGGTATAGTTCACATACTTGCAGATATTGGAGCTCTTAATGTTGGCAGGATACTGAGCCTAATCTGCTCAGGGCTTCTTAGACTTTTATGGATGACACAGCTATTTTATGTTTTTGCTTCTATAAATGTTACTATTGCCATAGCTAGAAGGTGGGAGGTGATAGTGCAGTCACCGATGGAAGAGAGAAGGAGCTTTGGTGACCCACTTCGATCTCTTCTAACACAGGGAAGGAGGCTAACTGAAAAGCCAGCCGGTGTCCATCATTGCTATGTAAGTCAAACCCAATTGCCATAACTAGGCTGAGAACAGGGTGGTTAGGTGCATCTTCAGGGTCCAACTTAATCCTTTCCCAGCTATTCCTGAAAATGCTAAAATGGCTGAGAGTCATCACACTGGCCCAGAGCCAGGGGGCACCTGTTCCGTACTTTACTCTTCCCAGATACACCCAGGGAGGTGCTTTGGAGAAAGGCACTGAAATTTCATATTACATCAAAGTATGTTTGTTTTGGTTTGATTGCCTATAGAAGGACTAGGCAAAATTTTTCTATAAAGGGTCAGAGAGTAAATATTTTCAACTCTGAACCATATGGTGTCTATGACAACCACTCAACTCTGTGGTTGTAGCTTAAATGCAGTCCTTGGCAATAGGAAATCAAATGGACACTATGGAATTTGGCTCTCAGCCCATGGTTCTCCACCCTGCTCTCCAGTCTTTATTTTGGCAGCTACTGATATTCCATCATCTTTTCCTTCCTATATAGTTCACTCCACTGAACTCAGTTATGTCAAACTTTGCCACGTGGTCTCAAAAAAAAAAATATATATATATATATACATACATACACACACACACACACACACCAATTGACTTAATTTTTCTTAATTGAGTCAGAATGTTTAAATTTATTCCCATTCCTAATAAAAATAGTTTTCATTAGAAATTAAGGGTCTAATTCTGATATGGTATGTAGTTAGCAAAATATCTCATAGATCACTTAAAGTATAATCATATGCCTTTGGATTAAAGAGAATCTCATATTTCTGTGATGTAGATTAGCAATACTGCAAGAAAAAAAGCTATTGAACTGACTTTAAAATCATTAGGTTCTCAAAATTTTCAGTTTTAATGTTTGGATTTTTGTTGTTTTTTCATTTGGTTTCTTTTCTTACTGTTGAAAAACAAAAAGGAATTTCTTACTATATCATCCTTGGTCCTGAGCACTTCGTTTTTCTCTTTAAAAAAATGTACTTGAGGGAGTTTTCATTTTAAAGATTTCTTGACTGACCCTGTGTGAGATGTGTTGTTTAGCACGAATTCTCCTGTGCTGTATCATTTCCATTCCTTTTAAACCATAGCGTTTTTTTTCTTTTGCATGCATTTGTGAAGTTTCATAGATAACTATAGGAAAACTCCCACTTGAAATGTTCAGTCTGTCTGCTGAAGAATGTATTTCTATGTAGAGGATTTTTGACACCAGGCCAGGGATGCTTTTGTCTTCCTGTGTAGGGACATTCAGTTGTAGCAAGAATGAGGGTTTCTGCAGTAAAAATCAGAGGAATGTCTTAAAGCTTTTAGTGATGTTAAATATGAGCATTGCTACATGGATTTGCAAGGGCTGTCATCACAAAATATTCACATTGTGTGGCTTACACAATAGAAATTGATTTTCCTCACCGCTATGAAATTATAAATTTGAGATGAAGGGGTTGCCAGACTTCATGTCTTCTGAGACCTCTGTCCTTGAGGCTTGTAGACAGATGGCTGCCACCTTGTTTGGACTGTCCCCACATGGTCTTTGCTCTGTGTTTGCACATTCTTTGTGTGTCTTCCTCTTCTGCTAACAGCCTTTTTTAAACTGTTACCTCTTTAAAATCACTATCTCCAAATAGTCTCATTCTAAAGCACTGGAGGTGAGAGCTTCAATATAAATTTGGTGGATACACAATTCATTACATAACAGCTCCTTTTAACTTGATACATGTAGAGGTCTACAGGATTCTTAGCTGGGAGCTGAAAGAAAGTCCAGCACCTAAGGATAGGCATGAAAGTTGGACCTAAGTTTGGGGGACCCGGTGGGGTGGGGAAAGAAGTGATCCTAACCCTGGGTTCTGGAGCCATAAAGACTTATTTCTCGAAGATTTCTACAACTTGTTCCCTGAGGAGAAAGGTGATTCTGGAAAGTAGGCCCCTACCTGTAACTAAACTACAAACTCGGATCATCATCCTACTCCCCTACAAGCTGTTTGGCTTTCTGATCAGCCTCAGAGTTCAGAACGTGGGCTCCACAATAATTCAATGTGGAATTTAATTCTGACCCCAGATGAAAATATTTCTGAAGTTTGTTCTGAAAGACTCTATGAGGAAGATAGAAAGGCTCCTCTCTCCTTTCTTCTACCTTGTTTATCCCTGCTTCATGGTGAGAGTTTAACAGGCCACATGTTAGTGACAAAAATTAAATAGTTTTAATGAATAACCACCACATTTTGGTAGCTTAAAACTGAAGTTTGTTTTTTCCCAAGTCAGAGTCCAACATAGGTCAGAATTGAAAGTAAAGCACTTTCAATTTCAGAAACAGGGTTTCTTCTATCTTGTGATGTCGCAGTCGTGGAAGAGAGATTGCAGGACTCACACAAGTAAAACTGCATGGTCAAGGCTTGGAATGGTACACTTCGCTATGGCCCCAGTCCATTAGCTAGAATTAGACCACATGATCCCCAACTATCCTCAAGAGTGTTGGAAAATGATTGCCATGGGTTTCCTCAGTTTTTCATGACTTTCCTGAACACACAGCTATTGTCTGAGATCCTGTCACTTTACAAATATTGTTTTGGCACAGTGTTTTTGTTCTCATAAAGGAATA